>JAVQKC010110187.1:0-40002 GCA_036025475.1 Philypnodon macrostomus | reverse complement strand
TATTATATTATATTATATTATATTATATTATATTATATTATATTATAAACATCTCAGTCCATAATTAAAGTGGGAAAACTATATCTATTTTTACATTATGATTTAAATACTATATCTTTTGCTGCTTTTTTCACTCTTAAATGTGAGAGGATGAGAAACGGACTGTCTCCAGACGAATATGGCTGCTAAATGGTGTGTTGTATTGACTTCACCTCTTCAATATCTGACCTCACTGTCATAAGCAACGTAACCCCAGGCTTTGAGTGCTGCCTGCGTGGCCCCTCTCTCTTCCATGTCTGCCTGTAGCTCACTCTACCACTCTGTGCCCCATGTCTTTGAGTGCTCCATAGATTGGTAACATGACCTCTAATTCTCCTGAGGCAAATATGCACACACGAGTAAAAATGAGACAAGAATGAAAAAAAGGCAAATGTCTGAAGAAGAATCGACTCAGTGGTGTTTTAATGTCACACGTTTAGGGCGATGATGGCAGATTATTACACACACACATTTGGCTGTGGACCTGTGAAATCAAATCTCTCCAAATCTCTATTCTGGCGTCACGGAGCTGAAGACGCAAACACAGATGATCACTACAGTCACACGCACATTACATGCATGCACGCCTACATATATGCAAACACATGCAAGGGCCACACACGCCAACAGACAAGTGTACAGATGCACTCATGCTGGGGTAACCCTGGTAGATTTATCAGTGGAGGTCTGCACCACAGTGGCTGCCTTTCTCATTTCATAGGCCACCGGGGCAGAACAGGCTAGCGCTTGTTCAAATCCAACCCTGCAAGACCAACACACACACACATGCATACACACTTTCTCTTTAGCAGCTTAACAGATGCCAGCCAGAGTCACTGGAGAGGAAAGGCGGGGCGGCAGACGAGCTGGTGAAGGGAGGAAGGTGAAAAAGAAAAATAGATATTGAGTAATTCTGGAGACAGACAAAGAAGGGGGAAGGATGATCAACAGCAACTGGCAAAAAGACACAGACGCCAAATCCAGAGATATCATGGACAGTTGGATGACTGGGATAGGTCAATACTATAGACAGGAAGAAGAAGAAGACACAAAGGTTTTATCACACATAATTATCATAGAGATTTTGGGGCTGGCTGCTTTCTGTGGAATTGCTTTTGGGTACTCCTTCCAAAAACATGCAAGTGTAAGAAGAATTAGTGAGAACTAATAAACTAAAGAGTGAATGGTTGTTGCCACTGTCCAGTGTACCTCACCTGAGGCCCATGAATGCTGGAATATACTCCTGATACCCACAACCCCTAACAGGAATACTGATATGCGACGAACCTTTTTGGCTTCAAACACACACTTTGCTCACATTGTGCAACCAAAACGATGCAGCAAGAGACCCCTGCTCACTTGAGATACTTTGTTTGCACATTTTTACTGGAGAAAATCTGTGTTTTCCGAGTGCAGCCCCGTAAAACCAAATTTTAATTGGATTCTTTGGAAATGATGCCAACTTTTTGGTTTAATGCCTTACTCATGGTGCAGTTGGAAAGAGACTCTGTATCAATAGCTGGGTCCTTGTTAGCTTAGTGCACATAGATTTAAAGGAGAGGCAAGCAGACCCCACATAGCTGCTTTGAAGCTTTGATGAAGGACCCTATAAGCTGAAAATGGGCTACAACTGTCTGCAGTGAGAGCTCAGTGGGAGGACAAATGAGGACATGCATTACCTTGCAAGTATACTACATCGGCCAAACTCAAATGTATGTTTTACAAAATACTTCTTTATTCAGGCCCATAAAAATGCTATGTATATTTCCCAACTTACTAAATAATACAAGGTCTCTTTTTTCACTCTTCCTTTGTTTTGCATGCTCTTGCTGCTTCTTCTACGTCTCCCCCTGTGGTCGTAAAACTCCCACAGCCATACAGCCGCTTGTTTCAGATGAGTAGACAAACACTTTACACCTTCCTGGCATCCATTCTTCTTCTCTCAACCTTGGTGGCTCACAAGTGCACTAGTTCTTGCTAGAGGGATGAGGGGACGGAAGGTTAAAGCACTCTTTGATCTAACTAGTCTCAGCTGAGGAAAAATAAAGAGTCTGCCAGAGAATAATATACAAGGTCGTGGGCGAGGCCTGGGCTTCACCCGGGGGAGGCGACCCAGCGGAAGAGCCCTTGGTTAGGCTTGAGTGCTGCCTGGCTTGGGCCCGCACCACTTGTGTTATTGTAACATGGTTAGCACATGGGCTAAACTCCCCAGTCATTTATTTAACACACAGGCTTCCCACGGCGCTCCCAGATGCCATGAGGCCAAAGGGAGCTGCAAACATCTCATGTGAGTTGCACTATACTGGACACAGATTGGTGTGAAATACACAAATATATATGTATTGATGAGTTTATTATCTGAGTGTATAGCACTTGCTTACTTCTCCTGTGAAATTAGTGAAAAAGACAAAACACCTTTTCTACTCAATTCTGACATATTTCTAGTCTTCTAGTAGTATAAAACGGGTGGAAATCGAACCACCAACCTTAGGTAGTGGTCCTCCTGAACTACTGTTGCCCCTATTGCCAAGGATTTCTTAATTATTTGGCTGAAGGGTATTGACAAGGCCTTTTTGAATTGTTACTAATTGAGGGCACAATGAATGGACACTATCCAGCACTGCATTAATCTGAGTGCTTTACATCTCACCCGAGCTCACGCATATCATTACACACATGTAGTGAGGCATCTCTAGCCCGATGCCAGTTGGACAGTGGCTGTTGTTGTAAATCCTGCCAACCTTGTTCCACAAACAGGCTTTCGTACACATTCCCATTGGGTCCGCTGGCTATAGCACTGAGTCTATGTGCATGTGAGCCTGTTTACCCAGCAAGTAGCAGCAGCTGTGTCCGTAATAGCTTTCTAAGCTGCGAGATAATGACACAACTCGGGGAAAACGGGGACTCTAACATGGGTAGATGTTTAACCCCGTTTAGCCCCGATCTGGCGACCATTGGGCAAACACTAAGCATTATCCTTTGGTGTCTTTACTGCAGGCTTTGGGGTTTAGGAAAGGGGTGAAATATCCTTCACCCTATATATATATCAGCCCTGCCCCTATTCTCACCCGTTCCCGTGGCAACAAGACCCCACACATAACCAGCAGTCCCCAAGTCGACTAACACACATATAGAGAGACACAAAGGCAAACACACACTGTTGTTTAGTGAGCAAAAAGGGGGCAGGTGGTCATCACTAGAGTGTGTGTGTATGTATGGGGGTTGCTATAGCTTTTAGGGTCCTGTGTCTCATCGCTCAGTCCGCAGTCTATTGTCCCCATCCCATGAAGTGACTGTGAGGTCTAATTAGCAAGTTAACAAGTTAAGAGGTGGAGTCTGTCAAACGCTTAGCTCTTTCACCCCGAGGGTCAGCCCACCACCACCGGCCATGGATATGTATGCATGTATGCATGTATGTGTGTGCAAAGGCTTTAAGGACTACCAAGAAGGGTGACTCTCAACGGGTCTAGTTGTGGCATACATGTAGATTGTGATTGTTTATTGTATTATTGTGATATGTTTTTCTTTCCATATTATTTTATTAAAGCTTTTGTGACACATAGTAAAATCCAAAACTATATGCAACCTTTCCTTGACACATTTACATGGCCCTTTTTTTTTTTTGCTGAACACTCAACATATCAACATCTCAATTTTTATAATGTACTATTTGTGTAGGAAAAATACAGCTACATTAATTTGTGTCTTATATTAACTGTTGGTGAAGGTTATCTTGGCTGTGGCAGTTCAGAGGAATGGCTCAGAGGTTCATGTAAATCCTAATCCTCATAGTCTATTATAAAGGAAGTCTTTAGCAGCAAATGTGGCACAGTCGGAGAGGTTGCCAGTAAGTTGAACTGTGTTATTAGTCTGTGTCGGTGTGTGTTTGGTGAGGATCCAGTGCTGTAATAAAGTGTGGTCAGACTTTAGGTCTATTCTGGGACTCTTAATGAGCTTTGTCGGGACTCATTTGTAACCAAACCTTCCACAGGAGCAGGGCAAGAGAAAAAAATGAAGTTGCAATTCCTGTCTTCACCAATATCTTAACCCCAGTTGCCACATGTGCTTAATTCACCCTAATTATTGCCTGGATGCCAGAGGTTTTAATACACTGAATGTATGCCAGATGGATGTTTAATTAAATTTTTTGGCCTCAAATTTCCTTCTTCAGGTTTATACTCCAGGGCTGCTCAATATAAATGGAACTTATCATAATGTCAGCAAACACAATGTAGCCTTTCAACTTAAATTCACACTCAAAATAATAGAGTTCACTCTTTAGTTTAGTATTGGTCTGGTGCTGGTTTAGTCTTTAATTTCTGCTTAAATATACATTCAGTTGAAGTTGTGTAAAAAAAAAAAACACTGCTAAATTTCTAGGTTCTTCTGATATGTGGCTCTATATCCCGTACTTTCTTTACTGCCACTAACCCCTCTTCTTTATATGCACTCCCTGTCTTTCTCTGTGTTAATCTATCTGTCTCTATATCACTCAGTCAATGAACTGAACCTCTCTACCTCCCACAAAGACACCACCATATTTCTCCTCTTAAACTCCGGGGGCAGCGCGCATTATCTGGCTTTGCAATGGAACTCGCGCCACAAAAGCTTGAAGATGGCTTAATGTTTGTGTGTGTTCATGTGTGTGCACCCCACCCATTTTAAGGGAGACAAAGACCCCAATTTGTCACCTCATGTACAGCTGTTGACCGGGAAGGTTCAGTTTTGTATGTGCGTGTATGAGTGTGAAAATTGGGGGGTTGAGAAAAAGGATGGAGGCGAGGCAGGCGGGATAGTCCTTTCGGAGAAAGGCGGGGGAAAGCCTAGGACCGAGGGGGCTAGTAAGTAAAAGGGGGTAAATGGTTTTGTGGCCCGTTTGCTGTGGGAATGTTTGTGTAAGAGGACAAAGCCACGGCCACTCTTGTGTGTGGGAGAGACCATAGAAGGCTGTAGGCCAAGGGAGGGGTAAGGACACAGAAATAGCCTCTGCCATACTTTGTCATCTCTATCAATATACAACATCTGTTAAATTCCTTTCTATTCAACATTTTGACAAATGCAGAATTAGAAGAACAAAAATGTCAGTTCTTATAAGGGACATTGACCAACTTCATTTTCTTGAAGGGCTTTAGGGGAAATCTTATGGAAAATATATGGTAAAATATATTGTTTGGATTTTGAATTTTTAAGTCCTTTACCCCCTAGTTTAGTATCCATTCACGTTACATTCTGGCGGTGGTAGAAAACCTTTTAAGCCACGGCTGCACTGGTGCAGATTGACAGCGATGTGGCATCCATATATCGACCAGAACCAAACTCGCCACATGCCCAAGGACACAATGGCAGTAGGGATTGATTGGAGCAGGAATTGAACCTGCTCCAACCAAAAACCTACTCTACCGCCACACTCCATTGAGAAAAAACATTAAGGTAGATTAGAAATCTGGATAGATACAAAATAAACTGTGAATGTTGGTTTATGAACCAAACCCTTTGATCAATGGTCTTTCTGCACGGAGCATGGCCTCTATCCCAGCATCAGTTAAATGGCGTCCTGTCTGCAGCTCTCCTCGTTCCCCTGGCTGGCCCCTCATGTTGTGACTCCTGACAACTCCTCCAATTTGCTCTGCTGCGTGAAGAGCCAGAGAGCACATTGATATCTTCCCACCTCCACACGGCAGACGGACACACACTAAAATCATCAATATTCTCCCATTTATAAATGATCTGGCCCCAGGATAGAGTTTCAGACCTGCTGGGCCCCTGTGCCCCCTCTATGTCACACGTCCCCACACACACTGGTGCAGTCACACTCTTCATTGGTCATTGATTACCTTCTCAGATTTAACACTGCTCCATCCGCTGTTTGAGCAGCAGTGGGGAGCTCTGTCTCTCTTCATGTTCATCCCTGTCTCAGTAGCGGCCTGGATGTGAGCAGGTGCATATGGTGGCAAGCATTTGCCCTGCACACACAGGGTCAATGTTTCGAATCCCCGCCCGAGCGCATAGTGCAACAAACCTCTTTATGTGGACTTGGAACTGGCACAAATATGCTTGCGTGATCCATTTGTGCATGATTGTACAGTTTTATGAATAAAAGCCCATGGTGTTTTATAACAGCACATGTCGCATACCTTACATTCTCCCTCACACTCCGGTGGGTCGCCGTGTGTCTCACTGTAGATTCCTTAAAACCTGATCTTGTCTAAATTTGCAGGCCTTTCCTCATTGATTTCCCCGGGTGAAAATAAGAGGATAGGAAAGCATGTTAGACGTCTCCGGAATCAGAGCCAATCCATTAGCAGCGATCAATACACTGGCAGTGGGGGAGCGAGGAGCGACTGGGAAACAGGGAGACGTGAGTGTTGACAAAACCAAATAAATATAGATGCGCAAAGAGAGCAGAAATCAGATTAGTGCTGAGAGAATCTAAGAACAACACTTTTAACCCCTAACCTAACAATGTGTGTTTACACCACAGTGGGAAGAGAGAGTGATGGTGGGTAGTGGATGGAAGGGTGGGTGGAGCCAAGCTTGTGGTTGCGACTGTGCCCAACTAGAATTTAACAAGATTTTTTTCTGTTTCTGGGTGGCATAAAATGTCTACTTTTGTCCTTAAAGAAGACATGCTTTCTACTGTTGACATGCATGCCATTCCCATACCCATGACTGTGGTGAGTAATAATGTGCATTTGGATTTATGGTCATCTTGTGGTACTATGAAATAAGTCCTTTCTCATATAAAGATTATGACATGTTTCAGACACACACAAGACCTGTGCTGTTTCTAAGTTCCTAATTAAGTTTCTCTTTTTTGTGTTTTCCATGTTTGGTACCATTGTCATCTCTTTACAGGTAAGTGCACTTTTGTATTAAATATTGTACATTTTTGTACAAAAACAGCATACAAAGCTATGGGTACTTACTGTCCTGATGTGCATTATCCCCTGCAACACTAAAGAACAATTAGCCAATGGATTTGAAACACTATTTCCACTGCTTGGACTAAAATGTTTTACCCAAATAGGCACCCCAAATGATAAATGGGTTTTGGATTGCACCTATATGAGTCACTCAATTTATTTTATTCACACATCATCAAAACCACTGTTATTTTGGCCCTTGCAAATATGGTCTTTGCATACAATACAATTCTGCCACAGTAATCATGCCAACGCAAGAATGCAGACACTTTTCAGGTTTTTAAGGTCTCTAAACACATGCACACAGTCCCACACTGGGCTGGTACCCAGATGGAGGCATAACCTGGCAGACATATCAGCTGCTGATTAAATATTTAACCGTCATTCAAGTGTCACATCTTGCATGTTTGCTCTGCTGCTGCAGCAGTGATGCTTCCCAACAAAGTGGAGCAGTGCTCACAGGTAGGTACATTTTGAACATTTTACTTGATTTCACTGCATTTGGTATATATATATATATAATATTTAATGACCAGCCTATTTTCTACTAAGCTCATTGTCCTATGTTGATACTCAAGGTCTGAAAGATTCACGAATTATGAATACTTCTATATTGTCAAACAACCCAAAAGCCAATTCATCTGGTATTTTTTTTGTCCGTTTACCTTGATTTGCAAAGGGTACTTAAACACACGATCGTTCTGGGCCTATAGGTCTTCTCTTCATAATAAAATGCCAACAACATAACATAAAACCATGTGAAGCTCAACACAAAGTTAACTACAGACTATACTCACAATAGCTCAGACAATCTGGATTATTTGCTTGTCTTTGTGTGCGCTGAGTGAAAGATAATAGCTGGTTTGGCTATGAAGACACTAGCTTGTTTGTATCCTATGTATGTATCCTAATGGCTGATTACTGTGCAATGACAGTGTCTGTGTCTGGATGTCAGACTGAGCAGCATACACGTCTGTCTGATTGGTCTTTCAGTGTCTGCCAGTGAGCGATCACCAATCTGATGTTACTATTTATTTTATGTTAGCTAAATATATTCTTAAAACAAGTGCCACTTACAAAAAGAAGGTAAGGCAAGATGTGTAAAGTGTCTTGCCCAAGGAGTATAAGCCGGGTTAGAATGGAACCACCAACCTTCTAGTGTGCAACCGGCTTTACTCCCTGAGCCACTGCCACCAGTAAAATAGACCATAGATCCAAAAATTCCTTCAAATGATTCTATTGTGGCAAAAATATTAAGCACAACCACAAGAAGTCAGAAAAGATAAAACTCTAAATCTAAAATAAAGTTAGCTCAAAGTTAGCTTAAATCTTCTGAAACTTCAAGGCTACTAAAATAACACAAATGTGAAGCTTATAAAAAGGAGTAGGGCAGTAAGGATACAAGAGGAGGAAAAATCCATTAATGTCGGCTGATGATTGGGGCCAGTAATAGTTATCAGTGTTTTAGGGCCAATATTATGGCCATGTAACGCAGGCCTTGATTACTTTATTAGCCTCTTCAAGTCATTCGGCTAGCGCTTACCGATATGACCCCCTTCCGTAGATTACCTTACCTCTTTCCCTCCAAACCCTTCCACCAGCATCACCTACGCCTCCTTCACTTCTGCCCCCACAACTCCCCACTATTTCTCGCCCATGCCCTGTGATGATGAAATCAAATTAGGTTGACTGGATGGGCCTAAATCACGGCTCACGTTGCGGGCCCTGACATAAAGAACGGCCGGGACGAGGTTACCCAGAGTTCACGGTAGATAATGAAAGAGACAGGGGAGGTAATAGCATGACAGAGTGGTGGGGTTCAGTATACTGGGGGTGTAGGGTGGGGGTGGGGTGGGGGGGTAGATGGGGGTTAATACAAGGGGAGGGGTTGGAGGTTCATTTGGAGGGTACCTGCCTATGACCACTCCATCTGGGTGAGGGACATTCATTCAACCCTCGTTTCCTAGCCTCTTCATATCCACACCTTTTTCCTTAAGTCTTTCTCGTGTCCTGTCCTTCATCCAATGCCACTATCTTTTAGTTCGTATCCATCGTTTTTCTGTTAATAAAGGTTTCAATTAAGCTGAGTAACACCTAAAAGGGAGTGTAGTTGGTGCTAATGTTCACAATATACTACTCTGATGGTTAGTGGTTTTTATAATGGGATAAAAAAACATTAAGCATCACTGCGTATCAGAGGTATCTGTAAATTACATAAATACGGTAGGTCACCTTGTCACTTGCATGCATTGTCCAGCAGACATTTTGAGGTTATGGACTTACCAGTTGTCATCTTAAAACTTGGTTAGTCAAGAACATCCCCAACTAGTTTATCTAGCTGAAAGACTTAGACACAAGTGCACATATAAAGCATTGAAATGTTCAAGCAAGTAAGAAATTATTTTAAAATGGAACAAAATTAACAGAGAACTACTTACTGATATGTTTTAGCTTCAAGGTGTACACATGCAGGGGACAATATAAAATGTATAATAAATATGGTACAATAATAGCTATCCAATGGTGGTTACAATTATTGACCTAATTGGTGCCTTATAACTTTGAGAGGACAAACCTGTCAGTTCCCAAAGACTAAACACTGTTCAGAGCAGTGCCATATGCTCCTGCAGGTGTGTGAGCGTGCCATTGTAAGTGTCCAAACTAACAGGACACCTGTCGCTGTTTACACTCTGTTCCTCTGTTGTTTTTCCCCTCATTACTGAATACCACTGTAGTATCCTGTTCTCCTGGTCACATGCCTAAGGAATGCCCTTAACACATGCACCAGTTAGTCTGCAGTGGCACAATAACATGGCCTGACCTCTGACCTTTCCTACGCTGCTCATTTGCTTCCTGTACCTCCATGAACAGGGCAGGTATAGGGTAAATGATATCACTGGGATCATTAAAAACATGTTGGCCAGCTGCCAAGTCACAGGGCTAATTAGCGTAAAGAAGCCACCTATTACCTGATATGATTTTCAAATGTCACTGCTAAAAATTCATTTTAGTTGCCTTCTGTTTGATAAAAGCTAAATATGCTATAGTTTTTTTCCCAAGGTTACCTCTATTGCCCTATAACCAGAAGGTTAGATTTTATGGTCCAGCAAGGCCCTTAAGTATGGTACTTCTCCCTGTGTCTAGGTGGTTTTCTCTGGGTACTCTGGTTCTACAACAATGGTTAAAGTTAGACCTACTGTATATACTATTGACCTCCTGGCAAGATCTGGAAAAGGGTCCCGAGGCGCTGCTCCTGACAAGTTCCCCCAATGGCACTGTAAGGAGACAGTATGCCAAAATTGTAATTGTTTGAGACTGTGTATTAAAATGCTAAGGGGCATGGAAAATATCAAATATGCATAGCTGGTCAGTGTGAATCAGGTGTGACATTATGGAACTGATTTTTAAATTGTTTCCCGTTAAGTATTGTGCATTTATCACAGCTCTCTGAGTTTAAACCTGTATGTGACAACCATGCTGCAGCTCTCCCACTGACCTTGAGGCCACCTTGTCCTCCATTCACCAAACTGGGCTTTAATTCTGTAGGCTGAGGTGACCAAACGGAAATAAAAAGCCCATTATGTGTTGCCCGAGGCGGGGGCTTGTTGACTGGGTTTTATTACAGCTGGGGATGAGAGAGCTTGATGCCTTCATTTAGGGCCCCGAGCATCCAGCACTGACATCCTCTGTGACAGTACTAGTCCCTGTGGCCCTGCTAAAAGAGACACAAACATGCATGCGTGTGTGTGTGCTGAGGCTGTGTCCTGCCTGTCTAGTCCAAGCTGGCATGGTGGTGGGGCTGGCCTGTATAAATGTCCTCGTAAAGCTGACAGCTAGACATATGTATGGACTGTGCATTAAAATTTTACTACTAATCACTATGGATGGGCTTCCTGCCTTATGTCTCAAACATGGTGCCTTGTGCATACTTCATACAAAAATACTGTACTGATAAATGTGTGCTGCATGGCAAAACATAAACATAAATAAATAATCAAAATTAAATACCAGCCTGGACTATTAGAAATTATTCATGTAGTGCAGTGTTCTGGTGATTGAGTGGGGGTGCTCACTAACCAAAAAGTTGGTGGTTCGTTACTCATTAGTGTAACTGTTGTGGTGTGTTTGGTGGTGGTTGGTACGGCTGCCACATATGTCATTCTGACCCATAGCAGCTGTGGCTACAAAAGCAGCATACCACTATCAGTTTGTGACTGTGGGTGAATAATTGTCAAGTGCTTAGAGTTCTGAGAAAAGAGCTTTATAAATCCAACGCCTGATTATTTTATTAGGATAATATATTTGGAACAAAAGAAAAATATAATCTATAGAGTTTACCCACTAAGCTCACACAATTTATTTATATATCACAAGATCATTGGCAGCACTTTCTGTGTTGAACTTTGCTGTGCCATTTTCATGATATTGTATATAGCCCCATAAAATTAATTAGTGGTGATTACAGAATACAATATGTCAAGCACACCCAAAAATATTCCTCATGTATTAGCTATAAAACCAGGCTGTAGTAGTCATTCTTGTCAACATGTTGCAAGGTCATTGTTTAAAAATTAGGTCATTCAGTGCTTCTCACAGTGAAACAAGTAAAAGAGCTGCCCCTTCATAACAGCATGATGAATTGCCTTTCTTACACAGTGGCTGGAGGTAAAGTTCATCAGAGGGTTGGCAGACTCATAAAAGTCTATGTTGCATATCCAGACCCTTTGTGTTGTAATGTTATCAGCTTAAGTGTCAAAAAAAGATCAGGAGAGAAAGGTGTCATGAGGGAACAGTGTGAAGAGGTGGAATATACGTGTGGTTTGTCAGATCTGCTGCTGAACTAGGTCCTGACCTTTTGACTTTCACTCAGTGTATAACCCAGTATTGTGGAAACAGAAGCTTTCTGCTTGTCTCAATGGACACATTTAAAAAAAATTATGTTTCTAATCTTGCAAATTTGTAATTTATGGCGAATGAATTGTTTAATGCTGTCAAACCTCCTTTCACGACTGAAACAACAGATCTTTATTGTTCACCATAACTGCTTGGAGAAAGGGTTTCCAGGTGCTTCATATTGCCTGCTTAAGGATCTAAATCACAGTTACTAGACTTTCCTATACGTCCTTAATGTCCCCCTCTGTCGCATGTGTGACCGGCAGCGCGTGTTAAACATGTGTTTGGGATGGAGTAAATAAACACATCGTTGTGAGGTCACAGAGCCAAAGGTGAGGCAGCGGTTGCAATCGATAGCCCCAGGGTGAGCGTATGTGCGGGCAGGTGTAACTCCCTCCTCCCTCAGCCTTTCTGGCTAACTCCGTTAGCACACTTGTTAGCCAGCGTAGGGTGACCCCACACAGCCCACACAGGCACCTAACTAATGGGTGGTAATGAGGAGCAACCAGTTAGGGAGGTACTTTAGCAGCTCACCCATGGGAGCAGGGCTGTTTATGTGTGTGTATAAGCATGATCATTTATGTCATATAGTAGTTTGAGCTAAATGTGGGCCATACACATGTGTGTAGGCACATATTGTGACCCTATTACAACATGGATGTGTCTGTCCTAATGTTATTATCCAGGGCCAGTGTGAGGACAGGCAGTTGTACCTTACAGTACAGGCCAAAGGTGATAACAATTATTACACAATACACACACATTACATGTCCCATATGAAAGACCAGAAACCCAGCAGTAAAATGTACAAGCAGGATTCATTATATTCAAAATCTTTAAGGATTATACTAATATACCACAAATATTACACTTAAATAGATCTTAGGGTATGGATAAAAACACACATACATTTGACAGTCCTTACTATGTTATGGTTTGTCTGTCAGTGTAATGCCTGAAGATTAGATCACTACTATTTGCTACCAGGACATGAGCACCATCCCTGAACATCTTCTCCTCCATGTCACCCTCCCTCTGTCGATAAGTCCCTATTCTCCTCTTTTCACTGATATGATCGCTGTCTTCTAAAGCACTTAGGCCACTTTCACCGTAACCACTAACAAGTGTTCCAGGCAGCTTGTGGTAGGTGCCTTCATATGTGTGTGTGACTGCTCTCGTCCATCTATCTGTCGGCGTGTATTGACCGGCCCATCATGTGTGTTTTGGCCGGAGCCGAGGCCACAGATGCTGCAGGGCTATTAGGTGCCCATTGTTTGTTTTGAATGGCAACGGAAACAAAATTGGTCTCATTCTGATCTTATTGTGGGTAACCCTACCTCCCTCAGTGGCCATGGGAGGCAAAAACCAATTCTAATTCACTTATCCCATCCCAGCATTGGCTTTTCTAGTGCTTTTTGAGGGATGAAAATATGGCAACATGCAATAAGTGTCGACACAGCGGAGGTCTTAAAAGCAGGCAGGAGACAGATAGATGGACAGATACCTCGAAGAGTGGCTGTGTAAATTCACCAATGTTTCCTATTTTCTTGTCCCCCGTCTCTGTCTCCATGGCTCCAGTAGAGCATTAGTGAGGCCCAGTGATTGGTTTGTAATTTATGGAGTCCATAAGTGGGCCAGATTGATAGGGCTCTTTAAGGGTACCACACTCAGACACCACTTTATTTAATACATAGGGATGGAGCTAGAGTTTCAACCTGAATGTGGTTAACCCAACCCATTCTCGTCACTAAACCGGATCATACATTTGTGTAGGCAACAGCTCTTCTTATATAGAGATGCCAAGACATATATAGCCATAGATAGCCAAAGACCTAAATGTTAGCAACAAAAGGTAGGACTGTTTAATGAATTGAAAATAATCTTGAATCTATTTGACTATAGAGTTGGTCATTCTTTTAATGCAGAAGTCTTGTTTTGTTTTGTTGTGAGTCAATACTTTAGCACAGGTTAAGGATTAAATGACCATTGATCAAGTAATGCCTAACCACAATCAAATTCCATTTATTTCTGTGTAAAAAAAAAAAATTAAGAATAATATATCTGTGTGACTCTCAATACTATGTAATAATTGGAATTAGAATTTTAGATCTGCCTAGTCATGTCCTCTATAAGTGTGTCAGAATAGCCACTAAAGCCCACACAGCCAGTCCTCACAGACCAAAGCTCTAGAGGGAAAGATGATCTGCCCACATCAGCTCACCCTGCCCTCTCATCTGCCCTTCACACAAACACTCATGTACACATGTACACACATGCACACACACGCATACACACACATGGACTGCCCTCTTGCACACCCGCTGTAATGATGTCTGTTGACCTCTAACACGACGGCTGCCCTGCCAGATTAGTTTACAAGTGGCCGAGGGACCCTGGGTTTTAAATCTTAACCCCTGCGATTTACTGCATTGATTAGGACTCCCTGTTTTTGAGGAGCCATGCCATGGCCATTCAAAAATGTTCAAGTCCAACCATCAGTAAAATCCGTATGTTGATTAAAATATTTTTGCTTAAGCACAATCTTATAAAGCACAACAGTGTAGCAGTACTGTGTGTATAATATAGTAGAGGTATAAAAGCCATACAACAGGCTTTGCAAAAGGCCTCTTAAGGACTCTTCTCCTGATCTTTGGAATGTAGACCAAAGGCAAACAAGTTCCACTGTATTATAAATTAGTATTCATCTCACACAAATACTATATTATTTATTTTAAATGTTCAATTACATAACATGAATTACTCGAATGCACTGACACACACGCATTCCCACAATGGTGAGCTATTGACTAAGTGTGTTCATGTTCTAAACGACATGCTTACCAACAAACACACACATGCTCTTACACACTCTCAGACGTCAGTGATGATAAGTGGAAAGTGAGTAATAGCCCAGCTCTCTGGCAGCCAGCTGCTAGCCCTACTGTTTACATGCCAGCTGATTACCCTAATTCTAAACGCATGCATAGCAGCAAGGCTGATAAATGGTCTCCCCGACCACCACCATCTTTTTCCCTATTGTCAGCCACTGGCGGCCAGTCAGTCGGCCAGACCATAATACCTTTTTGATTATTCAATAAATAACCCATAATTTGACATTGATTGGGCCTGAGAATGGTCTTTGTGAGAAGGAGGATGGAGTGATAGGTTGGTAAGGTGGTTGAGAGGGTGATGGTATCGACCTGCAGTGGTCAGTGCTTCGATGACCACTGGTCACAGGGGTCACATCTTTGTCCTAATACACACACAGGAGCCACTGTGCTCCAAAACAAACAGCTCCTCTTCCTTTAATGTGATTAGGATAAGGGTCATTAGTTCAGCCCCACTGCTTATTGTCCAAACAAAGATGTCCCAAGCTAATGGAGCTCCTTAATAATTTGGGTGAAAGATGAACAACAATGACATTTGCTAATGAGAATTTGTGAAAGATTCTTTTTTCCCATGGGCATGTATGACCCTGAATTCAAATAATCACCTGTCAATTATCCCTGAATGGGAATCTACAGGACTATGTGATCGCCTGTCAGTCAAGAAGCAGGTTAGGGGTCAGTATATATTAACATTTATTTCCTTGGACACAATTATACCAACTTAAATATTGGAAAAAAGTTGCCAATTTTTCCCAATCCAAAATGATTTAGCTTTTAGCCATAGCTTTTGTTGAGCTCTTGATTGTGACATGGTTAGTATGGACCTTTCTGAAATGTGTCCCCAAATGGATTATTTCTCCTAAGTAGGATGGATTTTATGGTGCTGGCCTGATCACTATCTGAAGCCCACTAATCATTTGCATGGCCGTGTGTGTGTGTGTAAGCCCTGCTGCCTTGATGTTGCCATTGAAGTGTCCCTGGCGTTGTACTTATTGGAGTTCCCTGATGTTAGATATTGGAATATTGATCTCACAGAATGTTTAGCTTTCAGCGCTCTCTGGTTTCATTTATATGCTCACACAGCTGACGCCTGCTTCACACAGCACTACAAGCTGCAGATGTGGCAGTACATGAGGGACCTAGATCAAATCAAACTCCTCAATCAATGCAGGGTAAAAAAATCACAGTCAAAGATTTAGGTTTCACTGGGATTTAACCCACATCTCGAATATTGTAATAAGATCAAGTAAACAGCAATCAATGGGGTTAAATATCTTTGAAATATGTCGCCCTTTAAATTTGATCATGGTTCAGATTAACCAAATCAAAGGTACATTAAGCAAGACAAGTCGGTCTGGTGAACCAAAACAGCATGGCCCGGTAAGGTTTGCTGTTGCACTCAAACTCAATATAATATATTGTACTTTTCTGTCTTCCAATCAAAATGGCCTAGTTTGTACACCACCTATGGCCCATAGCTGGTCCTGGGATAGGCTCCTATCTAAATTTTGTATTTTGTATCAAACACTATTCATTCCACTTCTCATGAGTTTTCCTGTTAGGAGCTGCAGGTGATTGAAGCAAGATGTGTGTTGACACATGTTTAGAAAACAATATCAAACTAAACTAAGTTGCAAAACTGGGTAACACTTTATTTGACATACCCCTTAACACATTGTATTTACCTCATTAAGTACAATGTAATACACTGTAACAAACTGCAATAACATGTAGCTACATTGTACTTAACCCTAACCCCAACCCTAACCTTAACCATTCTGTATGTACAATGTAGTTACACCTTAATACAGTCTGTTACACAGTGTATTACATTGTACTTAATAAGGTAGATACAATGTAGTTAAGGGCTATGTAAAATAAAGTGTGCCCTAAAACTGCAATATATTTATACCACAATATAAATGTCTTATTTTACCCACCTTTTGAGCTTCATATGTTGATATGATATAAGACCCTCGAGACTTATCACTGTCACTAAACTAAACCTTTGTTCACATATTTTGTCATATCAGTATTCATTACCACACAAGCTGATGTCACAGTTAAAGACGTACAGTATACAGAACTTAAGTGGCGTCCGACAACTTCAAAAGCCAAATCACAAGCAGCAGCCTTCCAGGTTTAAGAGACCTTCAGTGAGGAGTCTCAATTTAACAACACTTGCATTACAGCACAATGTCGGTTTCCTATTAAATACCTTCTCCCAATTACCCATTATTTCCCCCTATAAAACATTGCAGACTGCATTGGCGGGCCGTTTTATCCCTTTTGTTTCGGAAAACATGCTTCAGCTAAATGAAACTATAAGAGGAGTGTACGGTGAGAGGGAGGGTACAAAAAAAGGTAATTTAATAGAGTGAAACTTTTGATGTTGTAAATAAAAAGCAGACCGGCCGTGGGTGAGAGGCTGCATGGCACTAATGGACTTTGTTGGAAGGTTGTAGGTGTGGAGCTGCCGATCTTTTTAAAAGCTTAAATAAAAAAGTTCTCCTCAGAAACAATGCCAAGATCCAAAAATCCAGCCCACATTTTTACCCTCAGGCATTTGCATCACTGGTGGGACTTATTAGGCAATTACAGCAAAAAGGAAAAAAAAAAAGACCTAGCAAGCGACTAATTTGGGTGTGGGTGTGTATGGTTCACATAGCCTCCTGCTGTTACGGTACTACTTGAGTTCTGTAAATTATAGTTGTTCAATTAAAGTTGGTAGAGAATAGCTATTTTCAAAGTCCAGCCATAGTAGCCAATCACGGAACAGAGGTTTTACAGTGCTCGACAGTGAACCACTTTAAAGGTCGTGTCTCAGAATAAAACACACAGTAAATGTTAATGCCATTAATATAAACATTTAGTGGAAAAAGTTTTCAAGTTTGCTTTTAGAACTGAAGATTTGATACTTGGGCCACCTGATACGTGTATGAATGGAGTCCGGATGTCTTCCCTGTGTTAACATGGGTTCTCTTCGGGTCCTCAGACATCCTCTAATCGTCCTAAGACGTCCAAATTGTCCAGGGCCAGGCTGTACTCCGCTTAAGGCCTATAGCTGTTGGACTAGGCTTCAGTCATGAATGGTTGGGCACATGAGAATGAATGCTTTTAGACCCCGCTTATGGGTTTTTAGAGTCAAGTTAAATTGGTTACATTTGTACATTTGGTCAAAACGATTTCTTTGAGCTTCAATGCCATTTGGTGTAAAGCAGGTGCAGAGTTGAAAAAAGGGAAAAAAAGTTAATAATGTGAAAAGAAGACGAAGAAGAGAGAAGAAAAGAGCCAAAGTAAAGAAAAGGGAACTCACCATTATGAAGGTTAAACAATGGCAGTGGTCATTACACTTCACTTTCAATGAGAGGCAAGAGAGAAATCACCGCCCATTTATAATTCATATCCTCAATTACCACTAATAAAGTGGCATGAATGGGTCCAGCCTAGGGAATGGCTCCAGCACAATTACATGTAGTATAGTCAGGCATTAACATTTTCTATTTGAACATTTTTCAGCCTCAATTTCTCTTAGAGTTAATAAGAGCGATGATCCCTCCTTGACTTTTTCATGAAATTATTGTATGGTTATAATATTCCAATCTATTTGCCCCCTCCCCCTTTTTTGCTCTAATGTATTCTACCATTTAATAGCCTGACCTGGAGAGATAGAGCTGGGGAAAGAGGGAAGGAAAGAAAGAGAACATGACATTGATGAGAGGAGGAGGTCTTGTCATTTTGACCTGAACCGGGGTGAGACAAAGGTCTGATATACCCCATACAGCGTTTGAATTGAGGTCTCTGGTGAGGCCGTGCCTATCATCGGAATGGCAATCTGCTTCTTCTTACAGGCCAGTTTTAGAGCCGCTGTCAAACTGGTACTACAGCATAGTCTCTAGGCTCTACAGTTAGGTTTGAAAATATGCAAAAGACTTATAAGCAAATTGCATTGGATCATAAAAGGATAGGAAAAGGGATTCAAATGACATTAAAAGTGACTGGAATATTTCAGAAATTTGCTGGTCCATCTCAGGGTTTAAAGATGGACTAAAAAGAACAGTGAGTGGCAGTTCTGTAGGTAAAAATGCCTTGATGCCAGAGGTCAGAGGAGAAAAGCAACTAACTCAAATATAGATATTGAACACATTTTTTTACATTCTACCAGAAACTTTACAAACCTAAATTAAAACCAGTACCAGAATAATACTCCATTATTAGGTTGGTGGTCCTGTTGGCTTCAGTACAGTGCCACGTGCCCAGTTCTGCGCCTTGTTGTAAAACCGACCTGTTTACTCCACCTTTCCTTCTCCCTATTCTTTCAGAGTCTCCCCCCATCCATCCCTCCTTCATCCTCCCACATAAAACAGGAAAACTATTCCGCAAACCTGCCCGGCTGCTTTTATATAAAATAACAAAGTGTTCAGAGCTTGTAAAACACCACGGGACTGACAGTTTAGCAGACTCCCTGTAGTCTAGAAACCTCAATTGCATCGGTAGTGAGAGGAAACTGGAAAGAAGTGAGCAACAGAGAAGGTATAGACAAAAGCTGCTCTGAATTGAGTGCTGTACCTATATTTTTGAAGGGTTTTGAATCACACACACAGACAAAGACACTAAGAGATATCTGCTATGTCTTTTTACACAAACACCATGTGGCTAGCCAAGAGCCAGCTGTTCCTTTCCACTTCACATCACTATGGGCTAACGACTGCTAATCCCCCATAGCTTTCCCCTCAAAGGAATCGAGGCAGCAGCCATGATCTAACTCCTATTGAATTCCAATTACCCTCTACCGGGATTTCACAATAAAAGTCTCCGCTCTTACCACCACCGCAAACCAGCCGTGTTCCCCACATGCTCCACGCTATCAATAAGTACCACCCACTGACACAAGCTGCCCCGAGATATGAAATAATAGCACATGTTTATTGTTAGTCACCATTATTTTTATGATTGCACCTAATTAGTTTACATGCGTTGGCAGAACTCACTTACTGTATCTAGCAACAATGTGAATGAAGACCAGGCTGCTGAGATGTATTTTTTCCACACATAGCAACAGTTGCTTCCTAAACTCGACTTGCCCACTGCTTTTCTTTGTACCAGCGCAGGTCTGCCACTTTTGTGCCAGGCAGGGACCCTTGTAAAAGAGCAGCTTCAGTGAATGGAGGCCCAGCAGGGAGCCTGGCAGGCCTGCACCACTAAAACCTCTCATTTACAAACACACACAAAATGGCCTTTCAATCATGCACCACTTTAGTTAACCTTCCTTATAGGCATCTTTCAAAAACAATTTCCAATTAGAGGTACTTGGAGAGACCACTACCAAGGCATTGATATAGATAAACTCTCAGATTTAGACTCAAACTAAAAATCTTTTAGTTCATGGGTAAATGCTTTATATCCAGTGAGCCAATATGCCCCTGTATATTGCAGTGATACAGTTTTCTACCATAGTTACAGTGTATATGTTTAGTGGGGCTCAGTATTGATTTTTTTTTTTTGCCAACAATATTGATATGGCTCAGGAGAAAGTCAGATTCTGCAGCCAGTGAACACTTATATAACACAATGAAAAAAGCTGATAAGGTATTGCTCAAAATACAGTAAAGTTTCAGTCTGTTAATACCCCAATGACATCACTGCTGTAGCACATGTTGGGCTAAGTGTTAGAAATGAACCGTATAGCTGAGGCAATGACTTTGAGGTGGTATAAATGTTATAACAGAAAACAGAAATCCCCATTAAACTAGAGAAAATGGTTACTTCGACTATGCACTATGGGTGTACGTGGGATAGAGGCTAAAGGTGAATGCAAGTTTGTGTGGCACTCTATAACTGTGGTATTGGCACTGCAGCTTTTTCCCTTCTTAAAAAGCCCTTATTTCTAGTTTTAATGCCCCAAGCTCTACTTTTAGATGATTGCCGTATAATGGAGAGACACAGTCATGGCGTGGTTTATTGCCACTCTCACATACAAATAACCTACAGAACACAGAGGGAGTCCAAATATAAGGGCCTTAAATTGAGACTGTTCCTTGCTTTGACAGTTTAGTCTGTTTTTGACCTTTTGGATCTTAACGTGACTCAAATCACAGTTGGGGTGTTTGATAGAAAAGCCAGACTCCGATTGAAGTTAGCTATGACTTCAAAATACTTTTTTTTTTTTTAGCTTTTTTAGCACTTACTATATCAAAAGTGTTAGTGGTGCCACACATTTTCCTTTTCAAGATTTGGTCAATGAGTCAAATATCAAAGAAATGTTTAGGATCTGTTGACTTAACTTTAGGTTTGTGGTGATTGAGCACATCTTTATTGTCCCCATAGGGAAATTGGTTATCTGCATTTGACCTTTGCTTCCAAGGCCACTGGGGAAACCTGTCTGGAGCAGTGCATGGGGACCCTTCAGCCAGCCTTGTCAAGACCGTGGCTTGAGTATTAGCCTGCTGTGCATATTTTATGTTGATTTGTTACATGCACAGCTATGCACAATACAATGCACGGTGAAATGTGAGCATGCAAACTCCGCACAGAAAGGCCTTGGATTTGAACCTGGGACCTTTCTGTGAGGTGAGGTTCCACTGTTGGTCAATGAAAAGGGGCATTTGGCACCACAGAAGTACGCTAAAATGAATGATGATGGGATAGAGCTCTTTCCCCTATAAGAACTTGTGTTTTTCTCTTCATCATACATTATTTTAAACTCTACACATGGGCTTCTTTTAAACGAGGCCAAAATAACAGTAGAACCTTGCAATGACCTGAAAAACAAGGAGATGCCAGCTCTACCCACAGCCCAATCTGAAATAAACCGAAAAGTCATCACGGCAAATTGGACAAGGGGGCGCTTTAGCCTTGTTATGACTCTTATGGAAAACCATGAGCGAGACATTGTTTGGTTAATTTCCTCTTTCCCTTCGCGAGTGTGTGTTAGTGCGGGGAACCGTGTGGTCATCTATCCTCTCAGACATGTTTAATAGGGCTTTGGCTGCATTGACCGCTGTGTAAATGTGTCATACTTTATTAGAAATCCCTAAGAAGAGGGCTAGCATTAATCACTAGCCCTTGTTTATGAAAGCTATAAATGCTTCACTCAGTGCTTTATTGTTGCCTGCCAGAGTCGGAGTGTCTTTGCCGCCTGTATGGTCAGTCCAATGATGAAAACCAAGCACCCCTAAACCTATGGGAAATTCTTCATCCCGTGTCCCGCTCTTTCGGCTTTTTGTCATGTTGTCACAAAGTATGACATCACTTTAACCTTTGACCCGAGTAGTAAGGAGAGCACTGATTGGATGATTGGCTTACAGCAGAGGACATCCACATTGACTCGAAACTCAATTCTGCTGATGTCAGGAGCCATTACAACTGACGACACATGGAGATAGCGTGGGATTGGCCGCTGGTGTGTTACTGTATTGAGTGCGTGGGCACCCGTTCGCTATGGGCCTGTGTGTGCGTGCAGTCGTGTTCAGGGTTATGTAGGTCAAACGTCCCCAGTTGAAATACCAGGGAAAATGTCAAAGTCTGCCACTGTGCAATCCCCTCAGATCGATAGTTCAATTGGACATAAAGGCGCCATTGTTCTAAGACAGGATTCACAGCAGGGAAGGACTTAACAACTAATCGTCAGCAGTATAGACTTTTGATGTTTCTTTGCAGCTAAAACCAGTAGAATAATAAATAATGACTTTTCTGCAATTGAAGGCAACAAATTCAGATCAACTTGATTTTTTGGGAGGTTTTTTTTATCCCTGCAATTTACTGACCATTGTCCAGGTGGTATGTTGTATAGTTTGGGCTTGAGGAAACATGTGACAGATTCATGGCACATCCAACCACAAAAAGACAAAGCAGAGGAATAGAGGAATGGATTATTTTGAATTCAATTAACATTTCAACTGTAGAGTCAAGATTAATGTTAGGTTCTAGTTTGATGTAAAAACTGCACTCTTCTCAAGTCCAAGATATTATTGCTGCAGAAGCAAGCTTGACCTGAGAAAAGCAAAACCATTTTAATCTACCTATCTTGGAATGTTATTGGCACACTTTAAACTGTAAAAAGTGAGTTTTTACAGTTGAACTGATTTACACAAACAAAAGCCAATCTAATGACTAGAGCTGATGTCTCCAAAGCTTTTCAGAAAAAGAAACTTTACCATGCTACATGATTCCATGAACCTGAACATTTTTGTCTGGTACAAAAATACTTTCTATAGCTATGTTATGGGGGTGTGAGCTGACAATATATGGCCCAATTCTCAGTACAAGAGATGCTTTATTAGAGATCCAATCCCTCCTCATAGGACTTTTGTTGAGTTAATGTCCCCCTTTCCGTCTCTCTTTAAATAGACATGAAGGTTATAATGTATATAGTAGATGTATTATGACTCTATTGTAAAAAGTCATGGATCTTCTGACAGTCCCTCTCATCGTTGCTCTTTAGGCTTTTCCCCATAGTCCCACGTCAGAGCATAAAAGTCATAATAATACATCTAAAAAGACAATGCGGACTCGAGAAGTCACGACAAATCATAAATTCAAAAGGGCCTCCAATGCCTCCTCTTCCTCCTCCTCCCTCGTCCTGCCCCTAGTTAAGTGTGGAATAATGTCGTCTTAATGATTATTTTTTTGCAGTGTGCCATAACAGCATAATTCAGGGAGCGTAATGATTTTTTATGCCCCTGACATATTGTTTTGCAGCGAGTGACATAAAAGCACAATGACATGTGGCATTTTGGGAAAGGTCAGGCGCTCCATCTCAGACGCCCGTCCATCTTCATAACGTCGCCACTTGTCATATGGAAACTGGCATCACCAATCTCTGTCTCTCCCTCACTGCCCCTCCTCTGTGCTCTTGCTTTTTCAAGTTATTTCAACAAGGGCTTGACAATATAGCAATTTATGATGAACATTTTTTTATAATATAATGTCATTTTTCACCATACAAATTTTGAAAAATATAAATACTTCTCTCCACAGCTGGTGCTTGACGGGTAAGGGCCTCTGCGTGGGGCGGTGCCGTGGTGAGAAACATACAATACTGGAGTAAGAGCTAAAGACAGGTGTCAAAAGGATTGTTATTGTATAAGCAACAAAACTATAAAAAACAAATGCAGTTATGTTTTGATCTTGTGTGGGGTTTTAAAGGAAAAACTCATACATGTTCCACCCGAAATAGCTTTGCACACCATATTTTCCTGTTACCCCAAAGTACATCTTGTTAAGAGAACTGTCACTGTAGGCAGCATGACACAAGATCCAGGGTCCAGGGTCCACGTGTCAACACCAGCTGTGAGGATAGCAGCAACAGGGAGAGGGTCTAATACTAATGTGATAAATGTGTCGCGCTCACTGCAGGGGCAAAATGTGTCTATTATAGGTCCAATCACTGTTCCCACTTTTCTATAAATCACAGACTGTTATGTGGTGTGGTAAAGTTTCATTGGAAGAAAGTGTGACATACCTATTCCCTCTCATATCTGTGAATATATCTGTGTAATTCATCTGTTTATTTTTATTTGATATAATAATGTGACTCAGTATTCATGTCCTGTACTACAAAAAAAAAAGAAAAAAAAGAGGAATGAAATTTTTTTGGCGTTAGATAATCAAATTAGAGGTAACAGTAATATTGCATATATCTTTCCTCAATTCCTTGACTTTGACAATCTTGTCCTCTCCCACCACCACCCAGCCAGCAGTGGGCGTGGCGGCCATGCCATCTTCCACCCTTCTCTGCTTCAAATTACAGTTTTTCTGACAACCGTGTCTTGAGGTTTTCAATATAGGCCCACCCCCTGCCTCAATCTTTCATCCCATATATTTTTCCCTAGTCCCTCCTCTATCCTTAACCCTGGACTTCCCTTCGTTGCAGTAAAATATAATATGCATACTCCCAGTTGAAAATTATACAATGTTGTGACACTTAGTAGGGAGCTTTCACCTCACCGCTTAGATTGACATTGTAAGGTACACTTGTGAACATGCAAATATGGCCTCAAGGCTATGTAGGGGGCGCTGTAGTGTGTGTGTTTGTGGGTCATGTGGCGTCGTCAGGGTGAATGAGTTGTAATTTCTCATTGGTAATACTCAACACTCAAGCCCTGACAGCTTTAATGGTGATGGCCTTATTATAGAGAAGACACCTGCCTGTGTGTGTCTGTGTGTGTGTGTGTGTGTGTGCATCCTAATGCTGATGGCCATATTATAGCCAATGGAAGACAACTAAAAGGGCTACGATTTATAACAGGCCACATTTCCTGACATAAGAATAATAGGCTGGAGGAAGCACTGAGCCTTGTACATGCATTTGAGAGTCAGGGCATATGTGTGACAGAAGTAGAATGAACACTTAGGTTAATGGACACATCTACGTATTCAACTCTTGCCCATAAGGGGTAATAGCTTGTTTGGTCACTGGCCTCTCATGTGTTGCCTGTTCCAGAGCTGTGTACAAAATGAGGTAACTGTGATTGATTTCAACATCTAAATGTATCCGACTAGGTGAATAAGTTTTCATACAGTATTCAATTATATTAATCCACGCAATGCCATCAAATAGCTTAGACCTCCGGCAAAGCAATGTGTTAAACTCACAATGGACTGTACCCAAACCTGGTCTTGAACCTGCGATCTTCAAATTCAAGGATAAATTCTCCTGAAATTGTCCAATGGTAATCATCTGACTGACCCCTTGTGGCTGGAGTTGGTATCTTTGGCTCTATCTCGTAATGATACAGAACCCTTTATTAAAGTATTTCTACTTTGGCAATTTCCCCCCCCCCAAAAAAAATCAATACAATTTTTTGCTATTAAACAAACATATGAGCAAACAAAAATACATCATACCAATAACCCATGACTGTATGGTGCCACTCGTTTTACTTCGGTTGAAAGACAGAAGCTCGGATAAAATAATATTATGCCTTGGGAATTGCTAATAGCACTTTGACTCTAAAACAGTTCGAGGGCGTTTGTGGTGTGTGTTCCAGTAAGGCCCGATGGAAACACAGTATGATTCTCTGGGTTTGTGGTTTATGTTATGTTCGTCTGATTTACACATGTTCACACCTCCAAAGTCCCCCTGTCCTTCTCTTTCCTTCTCTTTGTCTATACCACAATGTTAGCTAATCCTGTTAGTCATCTCTCTTCCTGTAACTATAGCCTATACTGGACTAGCACCTGCTGAGCCGTTGAATTGGGAGAAAGAGGCTGCGTGTGCGTCTCTAAGTGTGGTTTAACGGACTTACTTTAGCTCCACTTCAGTCAGGCAGCAAGGGCTAACCTCTTCCTTCTATTACAAAACACCACTATAAATCACAATGTCATTTTTGGTTTGAGATTATTATGAGGGTTGGGCTATGTACCTTTTCATATCAAATACAGTTTATTGTATTTTGAATTATATATATTTTCCATATACTGTGAAATTTCATACTTCAGACTAGTTAGTTAGTTTTGCATCAATATAACCCTTGATAATAATATTATTTGAATATTTCTTGGCCATTTTTCAACTTTATTTGATAGGACAGGAAATCAAAAAAAGTTTGGCCACAACAAAAATGCATTTTTGAAAATTCTGAGTAGTCTGAGTAGAGTCTAGTATTTCCATTACACAATTTGCCTGTGAGTGTTTGCTGTGAGAGCTTAAAGGTAGTTAATGTTGAAGACGCTTCTCTTCCAAACACCAAGAGCACTTGATCCTGATAGATCCGTCTTTAATTTTGTTCTGTAAATAAGCCCATTGGTGTGTGTTTATCCTGGATCATCACACAGGCTCTAAACATGCCTCTCCTGTTCCCTAAATGCACAGCAAGCTTCTCTAATAGTTCAGCTAAATGGACATCTTCTGCTAACAAGCACAGTTAATATTGTTTTGTATTAAGTTGTATCCAGTCTTGGCTCGCTGGGCAGGCTATGGTTGCATAATGACCGCAAATTTATTTCATTTTTTGATAATTAGGGTTTTATGCTAGATCCTCGTGAAGTTCAAAATGACTTCAACATTTCATTATTGGTAATGCTAATTATATATTTATTAAGATGCTTGCATGCATAGCTTTATCAGTAAAATTGTTTTGTGGGGTATAAACAAAGTTGCATAACTTTTTTGATACATTATCAGATTTGAAGATAATACTACATAATACTTAGGCTGATTTAATATCTGAGCTCACAAGCAGAAAAATAGGATGATCTAATAAAGTGGCCAGTGAATGTATATAAATACAGTATATGAAAGTAAAATATAATGTTTTAGTATCAATAACAATTTATAGGCTTACTTCTACAATTTCTATTTCTCTTGCTACATTCATCTCCTCCAATTACATTTATGTCTTATAGAGCAATAACACATTCTCAGACATTGCTTATTGACTAAAAAGGTATTTCACGGAGCTTAAGGCATCATTTTATTTTATTTCTAGTGATCTCTCCAATGTGCTCTTAATGGTGTATTGTGAGATGGAAGCGTACACAACAGCTTGGCTTGTTATCCTCTGTGTCTGGCTGTGTGCACTCTGTAATGGAAATGCGACACAGTTGAAAGTCCTGTTTGTGTGGTGCCTCAGGTGTGTGTGGGTGGATGTGTGTGTTAGTTTCATTTACAATATATGTTTTTAACATAAAAGTTCAGCATGTAAAAGTTCAGTTGGCTACATTTTCTGTATTTTTTAGCTGTTGCCCTGATAACTCAAATTATTGTGTGTCTGTATGTGTTTTTATTTATTTATTTATTTATTTACGTCTCTGAATATACCATTAGATATTGGGTGTTTGTCTAGATCACTGCCTTGGCTTACTGGTACTATTGTATAGCTCATGTGGTAGAGCAGATCATAATCTTAACTGTAAGATTTATGGTTCAACTCCTGCTCCAACCAGTTCATACTGCTACTGTGTCACCGGGCAAGACACTTCACCCAAAGTACCTATGAATGTGTTTGTGTGACTTTTGTATTTGGTAGCGATTCCAGTACCTGACTTATAACAGTGTTTCTTGGGTGTTCCTTTATGTATCCTTGGTCCACACCCACCTCCTGCACCTCTGCCCCATAATCTTGTTTGTCAGAAATAAATGAGCTGCCCCAGTGAGGTGTGTTAGCACTAATGAATTTATTACTTGATAAGAGGAAGAGGGGGCTCTGGAGCTACAACCTCCCAAAGTCATAAAAACCTGGAAAAAAGCAATCATGAACCTTAGCTGTCTGCGTGGGCAGGTGAGACTCCACCGTGTGCACGTCCCTGTTTGTACAGTAAAGAGTTATCTTCTGATAAAGCAGCAGATATTAATTAATCGTTAATCGCGGCCGAGCTGATTAGCACGTCAGCAGATAGACTCCAGACTGACTGGAGACAATAAATACATATAGTCAATAAAACAGCAAAGCATGACGGGAGCAGGGCCAACACAGTGAGTTTATGGAAGCAGACATAATTACCTTATAGGGAGAATAATGTTGACACACAAAGCATTGTAAATCACTTTTAAAAACCTAAGAAAACATCACCAAAGCCAGTTTGCAAAGTTTCCCCCATTGGCAGTTTACAGTAGGATCAATAGGATTCCTAATAATAATAATAGCTTGACAAAAAAAAAAAAATATTGGTATACTGTACAAAAATGCTGACTTGGTGTGGGTTTTATTGGGCCAAGTCTCTTTTTCCTCGTTCCTCACTGCAGCAGACCCCACTGTTCCTACGGTCCCCTGTGATCTGTCTTTACACTGCTGTCCTATCTGGATCAACTCAATTAGAAGAAAGTGAAACACAAGAAAGATGGCCGCACTTAACTCTTCCACTGCCCATTCATTCACTAACACAGGAAACCGCTTGTCGTCCGGCAAGACTTATAAGTCCCGCAATTCTTCTTCTTGTATCACAGCGCCATTTCCTCTTATTGTCAAAGACACATACGCACTCTAATGGGTAATAGATACTTGCCTAATCCTTTTGCTGAGTTGAGATGAATCGAGAGGGATGGTAGCAACTGGGAAGACTGGAGGAAAAAAAAAAAGTGAATTATGAAGCTATGCCCATGGGGTTAATCTCTCACCCACACAAACACACATAAAGGTGATGTGGTGGTCGTGTCAAAGCCTGTAGCAGCACTAGTTAAAGGTGAATACGTTTATGGCCAGGGTAGACGCTCGTACATCAAGGAGCCGTTTGTTTAGGCAGCAACGTGACAGGTTACAGTAACATGGGCAGGGCCTGGCTCGTGGCTAGCTGTGATAAATGTGATAAATGGGAGATTGCAGCATGGATAGAATACTGTACAAGGGTGAGTGTGTGGGACAGAGGCATCAAAGCTAAATTATCTTGAATAGCTTTTAGCTTTTAATATATTTGGGAGGTTATTCTAGCCTGTATATAAGGTCACCACTTTCTCTAGGCCAACTAAGGTGTCATTTAGTTCATCTGAGACTGGAAACCATCATCAGAAAATCTCATTCAACCATTCAATTCCATTCAAACAAATCAATTGATTTTATTGGAATTTTTTTTGCAAGTCCTGTATTCAAAACGAAATATTGCCGCCTCATCTCTATTACTGTCTTACTTATTCCTTCTCTTTTTCTCCCTCTGTATCCAAGCCCACCCATTAGTCCCAGTCTGTGCCCTGCACCGGTCCAGCTGTGGTCCTAACTGTACCACGGACCTGATAACAATGGTCCAGTCAGTCTGTGTCATGGTCTGTCTTTGTCTGTTATAGTGGACAATCTCTTTATTATCTCCAGACCACAATGAGGACAGCCATTCTCATCCGACTGCATCGTGAAAATGGTGCTAATCCACGGCTTTGTCTCCAACTGCTACTGGTTGTGACAGAAAAAACAGTAAATATAGTTTCATTGTTAATCAGTGAAGTTTTTGGTTACATGCTGTGCTGTTAATATTCGCCAAAGCAATATCTTATAATTGTGAAAGATTCCTGGGACCACAGAGTTTCCATTGACATGTTTATGGTGATGGTGATTAGACACGACTTTTGGTGAACTGTGATATTGTGATATGGATCTCAAAGTTTTCTTTCTCATATTACATTATCTGTCTAAGGATTGACACATAAGCCATAAGAATGAATGGAAAAGCAAAGAAACAAAATGGTAATAGGCATCCGGGCGGCAGCAGCGACTCCTTCCAGCATGTCGCCATCTCTCCCGCCATAACTCACTTTTCTCCCCCCGGAGAGAGAAAACAATAAGATATAACAATTGGCAAATGGCTGAGGCAGGCAAAGCATTACAAATGAAATGTAATGTTGTTACAGTTTGGAAATAATGAATTATGAGGATAAGCGGGGATCTGTAAAATCGCTGTAGCGATTTACCAAGGTTTCATTTTTCAACTGTATTGAATTATGGAGAATTGGCCTCAGTCAACTGCAAAATACAGGATGGGGAGAAGGAGGAGGATGATTCACCGTGTCTCTGTGTGCAAATAGATGTGTGGGCTTATGCACTTGTGCTCAAGCATGTGCAACCCCTGACTGTTTAGATATTGGACTGTTTATGTGGGGGCAGGAATCAACACTGGGGCCGGCACATTTACATACAGCGTGCTGAGTTTTACTGGTGTGAGAGTGAGCGTCCCGTTAGACCTGTTGAAGCCAGGCATATTCTCGCTCAACCCTGACGCTCTCGTGATAAATGTCCCTTATCTCTACTGTCATTGTAATAGCTCCTCAACAGGCCCACTGAGGGAAGGGACGCAGCATGGGGCACAAGAGAGAGACAGGAGAGGGGGGGCTTTCAATTTAAGAAATGATTTAATATGCAGCACTTTCACCATTATGTTTTTTCTACTTGATCTAAGGCTTAGAGAATTGGGTAACAGGATGGTGATAAGATGGTAAAATCTAGTACTTAGGTCAATGAAGAGATTGCAGTTTGTGGTTAATTTGAGCTTTTTGTGAAGTTTACACAATGAGGTTTTTAAAGGCTTGACAAAGGACAATTGCAGATAAAGTTTACCTTTTGTGCTGGTTCCAAGCCTGGATAAATGGAAAAGGTTGCATCAGAGAGGACATCTGGTGTAAAACTAATGCCAAATCAATATGCAAATCAGTAAGCAATAAGAGACAGCAGATGGGAAAAGCCATAAGAAAAGATTGTGCATTATATTATATCAGCCTATATGATATCTATGATAAAGTTATACCAGTGCTTTCAGTAAACATCTGATTTAAAAAAAAAGAGAGAAAAAGGCGAGGTGTGGAGGGTTGTGCGATGGTGTGGAATGGGATAGCCGGAGTTATCAACGGGTCTTGTAAAGGAAGAATACGCATCAAGCTGCCAATCATCCGGCCTGAAAATTGCTCTGAGATTTGAGTCCCCAGACGGTGTGTGCATGTCAGCATGTGTGAGTGTGTGTGTGTGTGTGTGTCTATGGTGTATCCAAAGTCCCTGTCGCCTCTATGCTATTACTGCCCACCCCCGGCCCCTTCAACCCATCCCTTCAACCGACCAAGCAAGCACCAACCTCTCTATTCTCACAAAAAGGCTCTAAACATACACACACAAAACAGCTATCTCTTCTATCTGTCACCTAAACCTATACTCAAGTTGTTCGAAACACTGTTGTCATCAGTGGCACCGACTATTAGGAACGGGAGCGATCATGGACACGGAGAGAAACAGAAAATAGAGGGATGAGTGGGAAAAAAGTGGAGAAAAGAGGAAAAAAAAGTCAGGTTAATATGTGAAGAGAAACCATTTCAGTGGCTTTAATTTTGTATTGATCCGAGGAGCAGACTGGTTCTTTTAACACAGCCGCAGTTTATGTGTGTGCCGGGACTATACAGAGCCCCTCAGGCTGTCTCTTCTACACACTGAATCTGAGCGTAAACAGAAAAGGCAAGGTGTAGAGCATCATTTTTGGTTGATTCAAACGTAAATTCTATAAAGGATGAATTTGATTATCTGAATATTTAAAACAGCCTCAAAAAAGGAATGCCTTTAAACATCAAAATGTTAGGTTTGTAATAGGTGATTGTTCATTGATTGATTGTTCATTGATTGATATGGTGATTGTTAGGACTGCTACATCACTTCAGATGAACCAAAATAACAACTAGGGATCTATTTTGCTTTGTAAATCTTAGACCATTTATAATTCAGTGAGTTTCGTGCTTGTATCCAGTTGTTCAATGTACATTTTCTAACATAAAATAAGTACAATTTTCTCTGCTCAAATCAAGAAAGCTCAATTTGTTATGACAGCTCTTAAAACAGGAGGAAGTGCAAATAGATAAAGGTGTGCATACTATCAAAAAAGCATGTGCAGTTATAGTTAAGAGAATGTCAAGTGCAATCATGTTTCTATAATATTTTTTTCAATTCTTTTTTTGATAATGTCATCTCTATACTGGCCAGTATCAAAAATTACCAAATGAAAAAGTCACAATGTGCTTCTTGCCTTCAGGCTTGCTCATATCCCTTAAAATGAACATTATATCTCAAATCATTACATTAGTACAATTATTTCAAGTACTTTTCATAAATGCTCTCATGAGATGACTAAATATTAAACATTTCAACTTTTAATGACAGGAGTCCTCAATGGCAAAGTGTAGTGAAACATCCCCCTCTATTGGCCACTGTGGTATCTCCGCGCAGAGCCAGTGCCATGGGGACAAAAAGTGAAAGGAAATGAGGAGGAGATGATAGGCCGGGCCCTGTGAGTGCAGAGATAGTAGATTGATAAGAATCACAATGATGTCCAATTGCATCTGTATGATGCAATCGCACAACCATACACACACACACACACACACACACATACAAACAGGATAGCCTCAGGTGCGACCAGTGCAATGCCACATACTCCTCGAGATAGACATCTGTAGCCTGCCTTTATCAAGTGTTTGCTCCAATGTATAGATGTGTTACCCGCAATGGTGGGTTTTCACTGTCCAGGGAATACAACATACAAATAAGAACTGTGCAAACGTTTGAGGCAAGTTTGAAGCCATGCTCTTAGGTAAAGCTATGTTTTGTTTGTTTGTTTATTTATGTTCAAGTTTAAATATCAAAAGTCAGCACATTTCCATTTTAAATGTAAGTTTGGATCTTCACAACATTTCGTCAGTGGTTGTAGGCTAGGCTGAAATGATTTAAATGCAGAATAAATTATTGTTTTTGAGATTGTACATGTTTTTTAAAGAACTATTTCAGTGGCAAGGAATGATCTGATTCCTGGAAGCAGCCACCGTCATCAAGACCGGGCAACCAACAAAAACCACAACAAAGTACTGCAAGGCGTAGTCTTTAGGAAAGTTTTTATTAGATGTAACAATCATTTTTTACAGAATGCGTAAATCTGTGGTTCTCAAACGTATGGGGATTGTTAGTGGTTCATGGTACTCAGGAGTCAGTTCAAGTCTTTATTTAGTTTCATTTAGGCCTGTAGTCAGCTTAGTTCCTGTTTTAGCCATGTTCTGGTTGGGGTATTAGACCTGGTTTAGACCTTGGTTTAGTCCTTGGTAAACCTAATTTAGACATTATATAGTGCTGGTTTAGCCTTGGTTTACATTTAATACGCTTCAGACTTGATTTATACATGGTTCAGTAAGGTTGGGGTTTCAGTCCCAGATTTGGCGGCTTATATCTGGTTTAGTCCCAACACAAATTCTGTGGTTGTACTTGGCTTGGAAAGTTTTGGATCAGTAGCCTAAATAACTCCTCAAAACTAGTTGTCCACTTGACAGTTTTGACACTACTGAGCAAAAAATACTTCAAGTTATACCCTCATCTAACTTGTATAATGGCCATCTCAAGCCATGCCGAGAGAGATTATACTGTGATGCGAGAAGTTTGCCCAGTGTCTGTTTGATTTCTATTCCGGTGACACTCCGGGTGAGAGGGGTAATATAGCAGACAGCTCGACAGACAGCTAGATAGATGGAAGGCCAGACTGCTCCCCTTGTATGAAGGATTATCCCCTATCCTCTGTTTGTGACAAGAGCTGATAAGGGGCTGAGAGGAGAGGCAAGAGAGGCCACAGTGACACATACACACACTTATGCACATATAATCCACAACCGGAGAGATATCAATCCATCATTTAGAGCCCGGGATTCAGCAAGGAGGAAATAGGCTCTTCTCAATGGCTGACAACCACGCGCACACACAAGCACACATCTTCAACAGGATCTGCTATAATACAAAAGACTCATGAGGTTTCTGAGGAGAATGGGCCCATTTGAATGACTGTTCAATTTCGTCTGTTTATCTGATTTACATTTGTCCATTGTTGGCGCCAATAGGATGGATGGATTTCCAGATGTGTTCTTAGCTATTGTTGTGAGAATGTAAGGGTACCTTAAATGTAATATGTTCTAATATTATCCAAGGTAAATTTAAAAGAACCAATTTGTGACCATCTTGCATCCTTAGCTTTTGTAATTGTTTAAAAAGCTGTACATTTACTGGTTAGACATTTGACCAACATTTCAAACTAGAAAGCACTTGGATATGGCAGACTTCCGTCAAGGTAGCTAATTTCCCCTATATGTACTATTAAAGTAAATACAACCTTCTGTTAGACTGGACACCCCTTCTATTAATGACAAGAATTCAAAATCATTCAAATCATCTTTATACAATGAGAGGTTACCAAATCCACAGAAACAACAATAGCATAATAAAACAATGTCATCTGGCAAGACGCTGAAAAGTTAGGGAAAATGTGGAATTGGCTCAAGATGGTGCCAGAGATGATAGCTAGTGATGAAACTGCTGTAAGGCTCAGATGTCTGTCCCATTCAAGTGAATAAGAAATTCTGTGAAAAGATCCTGGATCCAGACAGCGATCCATAATCTAATCACTTCTTCCTTATGTCATTCCTGACCTTCTCTGAAAATTTCATCCAAATTCGTTCAGTAGTTTATGAGTTTTTTAGTCACTTACAGACGGACAGACGGACAAACGCTACCAAAAACCAAAAACCTCCTTGGTGGAGGTCAAAAGCTAGGACACTGTCAACAAACGGCTCTCGGGAGATCACTTAACAAAACTAGAGTTATTATTAGTACAATTAGTAAATTTGTATTTAGTAATTTTTATTTCTAAATTGCTTTTACGGAAAGTTTGTCATATTCCCATTTGCTTGATTTTCCATGGTCTAATTAAAGTGTTTGTGCAGTATGTGTGAAGAAAAAAAGTGAACCGTGCTTGGAAGAGGTACTATCGATTACAGTTTGTAACAACAGGTCAGAAGGTTAACCTGTGTTAGCGGGGGCCTAATGCAAGATGTGTGGAGCTTGTACCAGCATAGGAGTCCACTGGGGCCTATAAGGTGATACAACACATACAATCCTCCTTCAAAAGTACAAAAAAAAATGAATTCAGTGCGTGGCAGGTGAAAAGGAAATGCTGTAGTCTTCACAGTGAAAATGAAGGACAGGACAGAGAAGGGCCCCGCTCTCACACAGAGCCAGGTTAGGAGCCAGGGCCATTTGGCGAAGGCGGCGGTGCTAGACTTGATGGATGAGACAAACTACGGGCTCTTTTCGCTTGTAACTTTAAAATCATTAAGCCTTTTACATGGCTATGCAGATTTTTATAGCCACCTCAGACAATCTGTCGCTGTTCATGTCTTTCCATCAGCAGTAGCACCAGAGGAGATGAGCAGGCTGAGGACACAGGGAATGTCATAGTTTTACTGAGTGTTTCTTTATATTATGAATCCACCCCCAAATTAGTGCGTAATATTCAATGCCAAAATTATATGTACATTCACTGGCCACTTTATTAAGTTTATCTGCTATAATACAATTGTAGCTATGCCTCAAACTAACATCGTAAGTCATGTGCACGTAACAAACCTGCCCAAAGTAAAGAATCAGATCAAATGTAGGATAACAAAGCGTAGCAAGCCGGGAGGAGCATCTACACATATCTCACATACAACAATGGGTTTGGAGAGAATGGTTTGACAAATATACAATATCCAGTGAGTGGCAGTACTGAGGGCAAATATCCATTGATCAGAGACTGATTTGAGATGCCACTTTATTAGGTACCAGCTCAACCTAATAAAGTTGCCTGTTAGTGTATATGACTTTTGTTTTCTTATGTATTTAACAAGAACAAATAGGCATTTATAAAAAACATACGTCTCTTAAATGCTATAATGTTATTTCCATAAGTCTATCTATAGGACCTTTCAAATAACAAAATGCATCCGATATATCTTGTGTGTGATGATCCTGCTATCACAAAGCGCATTGGAAAATGAAGATCAGGTGGGCGGCAGGTAATCCAGGACTAAGAGGACACCGTGACATTGATCTAATATTTTAATCTGATGCTTTTCTTTGCCAGACACGTTTTCTAATAACAAATAGTGAGCCACGCTGGCAGATTTACCCAGCGGCTAAACCAGACATACAAGCATCATTATTATTATCATTCTAAACATTTCTATATATCCAGACAGAAGCTACAATATTCTCAAATATGGACTAAACCAGGTCTTAATTTAGTAGGCTATTTTTGCCAGGATTAAGCAAGGTCTAACCCAGGACTAAACATAATACAGTCTTCTTCAGTATTTCTAAAAGTCTCTGCATTGCCCTGCTTGTATGAAAAGTCAAGGATGGGACAAATCAACTGTATCAACAGCATGGGTGTTCCTGGATACGCTCTACATATTACAAATGCCCACGTCCAGCCATCCGTGCCATGATTTCACTGCCTCCTCGGCTGTTAGGATTCAATTAGCGCGGTGCAGGCAGCCACGGCACCCTCATTATAGCTAATTAGTTAAAACATCAGCCAATCTCGCCTTAATTGGCTTTGGTAATTAATTCAGCTGCTCGACCATATGAAGCATGAGGGGGAGAGATAATGAGAGAGGGGCATGGGCACACACACTGACTGTTTTTAATGTACAGTCTTTTATAGCCTTAAGTCATCAGAGACCATCACAGGCATTATAGTGGTAGACTGGATACTCTTACTCAAGTGCATTTTTCTACTCCAAATTACAGTTACCATACTCAATTTGTACCGTTTGAGCTTTCCACCAAAGCAAAGAAATCAACATATAGCCAGACAAATTGGTTACTCCAAATTGCCAATTGACAGTAAATGGTCATCTGTCTATCTGTATATGTCTCTGTGTTAGCCTTGCAATTAAATGGCCATTGCCCAAGATATAACCCATGAATGATAAAGTGGGTAGCATGCCTCCCTTCAAACCACAGTATCCTGGGTCTGATTCCCAGTTTTGTAGTTGTAGTAAGAATAATATTTGATATAGCTGTCCCTAATTTTTATCTGTGCTCACGGTCTAATGTTGCTTCAGTTTTGAGAACCTCAGCACTCCTCCATTCAATTAGAGTGAGTTTGGAACTTAGATAGTGTTGGATAATACTTTCAATGTATAAAAGTTGAATAAAACCCACACTTAATATAAATGCGTGTGTGAGTGTGCCCGCGAAGGTCCGGTCTATTTAAAACCAGCTGATGTCCCAGATGCGTTTGCACTGACACTGACATGGCCTGTCCCAGTCGTGATGAAGCCCCAGTGAGATGGAGATGAGAGTGGACAGGCCTCACGCCCACACACCTCTGACAGCAGACAGACAGAGAAAGGACAGGAGGTACGGGTCAGCTCAAAATTTAACTTTAAGTGGACTACAACATTTACAGACAAAGAGCTATACATTCAAACCAATTTAATTAAATGTGTGAATTCAGTTTTAGAATAGAATATTATATATATTGAGGACAGGGCAAGTTTTTCTGGAGCTAAAGTGCAATGCAGCTTCAAAACAGAAACCATACAGTTTACAGTCATCACATGGAACACTCTCAAGTATAATGCAGATCTGTATACATAAATATACATACAGTACAAGACAAAAAGTAAAACTCTAATTTATGGCCACAATTTATTTGACATAGCCCTTAACTACATTGTATCTACCTCATTAAGTACAATGTAATACACTGTGTAACAAACTGTAATAACATTTAAATACATTGTACATACAGAATGGTTAAGCGTAGGGTTGGGGTTAGGTACAATGTTATTACAGTTGGTTACACAGTGTACTACATTGTACTTAATTAGGTAGATACAACGTAGTTAAGAGCTATGTAAAATAAAGTGTTACCTAAATGACTTTTTAAGCATTTAAAAATCATTGAAGAAATCAAATAAACATACACAATGACATATCCAAATATATTTGATACATTCTAGTCAAACAGCTTTCTCAAGGCTTCTGCAGTTCTATACAAAAAAGTATATACCATCTAATCTCATCCACTTTTAACTATTCAAATACAATATATTTCATGTGGTTGTTTAAAATAACTCTGTAGGACATCATACACAGACATGTGTATTGTCTTAGGTTAGGCCCTTGTATCGTCTGGTTGCGCCCGTGCTCTCCGGGTCAGCGCCTGGTTAATGCTCCATTAATTTACTTCTTTTCTCCTTTGCCACTCGTCCCTTGCACACTCACACTCTCTGACAAGGTGATTGATTGAATAAACAGCTGTCAGTAGTTGGAGATAACCTCGGCAGCATCCGACTGCAGCAGCCCTATGGTCCCTGGAGTACAAGCCTGCATTACAAGTGCTGACACACGCACGCCGCCCATCAGATGACCATTTATCAAAGCCTGCTCAAAACCAACATGATTTATAGTCGTTTAATTTTTGTAATGTTACATTTTGCTTTTCTTAATCTTCTTTTTTCAACGCACTAGATTCAAGAACAAGATTTGACATCTTTTTTTGTGTGATGCATTGAACAAAAATACGGGTCATACTGGGTTCAGAGGCATCACTAACGTAAAGTAGGCAGCTGCTTAGGGCCCCAAGCTTCCAGGGCCCCATAAATGAAGCCTCAATTAAATATGTCTTGGTAATTATGAAACCTAATCTGTATGGTTAAACATTTCAATTGCTGTGGACAATACAAGAACATTTTTAAGTAGGACTTAAAATGTGCCAATGTTCACCTTGAGCACACATTAGCCAGCATTATAAAGTAGTTTGGAGAGTTGACTATTCCTTCCTTCTTCCTTGCATGCGCTTTCCAATCAATTTCACACAAAAGAAATATATACATATATATACATTTATTTTCACTCATGGCATATATTGTAGAAAATTTGGACTATGGGCTGGGAATAATTTTAGCCAAACATCTCTCATTTTCACCCCCGTCTATAAACATTTCACTTTTCGAATGACATTGGAGGGAGAGGACACACAGCAATTGTTGTTGGCCTTGAAAACATATGCTTCAACTAAAAAAAAAAAAATGCTAAACCCAAATCTGCAGCTCCACCTTTCCCATATTACTGCACCACATTTTGCTACACTCTCCACTATTTTCATCCCAGGACTTCAACAAACACCCCCGCACTATTGCACAAGCAGCCACCTTTCTCACCCTTCCATCCTGCTCATCCGACTACATCTTCATCCCGGTTGCCCGTGTGTGCACTGTCTGCCTGACATTTCATTTGCTTTTCTAAAAGTGACAACCCCTAGGGATCTCCAGCGAGTGGTGGGAGGGTGAGGTGGTGGTTATACCGTGAAAGATGCCGGTGATGAGTTTAGAGCTGGGCGTGGAAGACTGCTATTTAAAAGTGCCATGCATCACTGTCAGAGAGTGGGGAGACTGGTCATACACCAGCAAGACACAATGCAACACAGACACGGTGGCAAACTGCAGTTGACCCCTGTTCCATTTCATCAGATGTCCTCCGAAATGAGCAGCACACACATCTGTTTTGCACACAAGTAGTGATCAGCTTTGTGTCTGGGATGCTTAAATCACGGCTCACTTGGGGGGGGGGATCACCTCACAAGGCAGTGCTGTTGCTGTTGTTTGGGACATAACCCCCCTATAACCTGTAAGGTGCAACCCACACTCACATATGATTTTCTAAACATTAGACATGACTTTATTTAAAGAAAAGAAAAAATAATTTGGCTCAGTTGCATTCAAAAACATAGTAACATGTATATATATGTAAAACTGTAAATCATAAGGTAATAAAACATGACTAAAAACGTAATATCAAGTACAGGAGAAGTAAGAAAAAAACAAATACCAAAAAATAAAATAATAATAAAATATATAAGTTGCCCCATTTTCCATAGCTTAAACGTAGAATACTATACTATTTAGACTATATCGTGTCCCACTCAAAAGTAAAATGAAAGCCCTGCCCTTGTCGTTGGCAGGACACACAACAAAGCAATTCTCATTTGAGGTAATG
>JAVQKC010110136.1:0-21708 GCA_036025475.1 Philypnodon macrostomus | reverse complement strand
TACTTCATGAGTATCTTAGCGAGTCTAACGGTTCTTCTGATCCAAAGCATTTCATTGCATTTTCTGACCCTGTGTTGAATGTGCATATGACAAATAAACTGAAACCTGAAACCTGAAACCTAACCAGAAGTAAACCAATTTGACACCAACAGGGAAAATTCTTAGTTATCCTGAACACGTCTATATTGCTCAGATATAATCCACCCCATTGATTAAGTCCTATAGTGAGTTTTTCCCACCTTCTTGCCCATGTCCCCGGTTCTCACCTTTAAAAGGAACGAGCCGAGACAACACTCTCTCCTCACCTTCCCATTCCTTTTCCCACCTCCTACTTCACTTACACCTCTGCAACTTTTCTACCTGCCTGCCTATTTTCTCTCCACCATAAATCTCCACCCAAATCCCACTTAAACTCACATCAGCAGCTGTCCTTAAAACTCCATTATCTACAATTACTTCAGCATTAGGGAGCCGGAACACACCTGCCCCCCACATAAAAGTGCCCATCGCTTAAAAATATTAAACCTGCCCAAAAGGGGATTTGCATGATTTTATGATATTTTTTTTTGTTTGTTTGCCTTTTGTGTTGTGCTTTTTGGTGCAGCGGCCCCTGTGATGAGGCTTTTGAACTGAAATGCCAGTAGTGTGGATTAGAGCTTGTGATTAGTGGGTGGGTATGTAAATGCGGATGTCTGCACAGTGCTGGGCCCAATCACTGGTGGGAGGTCACTTTCACCTCCTGATGAGGGAAACAAGCACAATTTAATTGTTTTTAAATCATTTATTATATATATATATTTTTTTTTCACTGTATATATGGTGAATAGAATATGTGGCATCTTTGTTGATAATCATCAACAATATAATCATAAAAATCCCAAAACCAAAATGCAAAAATTGTGTCTCTCGATAAGAATAAACATGACGTAGTCAAGCTTCCAATCTTTACCATTTTACAACAACCTACACTGTGCAGTAATAGACATATTGAGGAGCTGCTTGTCAGGGTTGAAAGCAAAGGAGCGGGGTCTGGCGCAGGCTCAGCTGTAGGTTGCCTGATCTGCCTTGACTGACAGTGATGGCAGATAAGGTGCTTGTGGCGAAAGGCAATGGTGAGCGGAGCTGCAGGCTGAGATAAGGGCCAAGATTAGCACCCCGCCACGTCGCACACACACACACGCCGAGAAGCAAAGAAAAGAGTCCAACCGAGAGAAACTGAAAGATTGAGATGTTGACGTGAAAAGGTATTGGCTACAGTGTATACAATGGGCATTCAAGAGTAAAGACTTAGTTCATTGCATGTGTGTGTGTGTGTTTGTGTGTGTGTATTGTTCATTAGAGCATGTCCCAGGTAGCGTGCGCACATTTCCTGTTGAGTGCAGGCGGCCCGGGTTGGGGGTCTTCACTGAGGACAGCAACTAATCAGCTCATAATCCAAGCGACTGGCGTTTCCCGGGCAACCATGTCTGTACATTCATGCATGGAAGACAGCAACAGGCCTAGTTCTTTTCAATTTGTGTCTTCTTCATTGATCCCTATCACAGCCTTTAGCTTTTTCTTGTTTTTTCTCCACCCCGTTTATCAAGGACAGTGTGCTTTAGTTCTTGTCCATATTCTATACTAAATGCCAACATGTTTGCCCTTAGTGTTTAGCCTACTTTTCCTTAGTTCCTTAGTTTCTAAAGGTGGGTAGGTAATTACATTTACTTGGATAACCTGTTGAATCAGAAAGCACTGTATTGTTTAATTCTACTTGAGAATTATTCATTTGAATCAACATTCTTACCTTTTTTGGCTCTACTCATTTTTAACATGCACAATAGGCTTATTATCTTTTCTTGATTCAGTGAATGGGAAACACCAGAATTTACTCATAATATGCTGTATAGCTGTATAGGTTTATTACATATAATTTTTTTTCTACCAATTAAAAGCTTTACTCTTTTATGGACAAATACTTCAATAATCAGTATAACAGTATAACAACCTCTTTACTTGAGTATAAAGGTACACCTCAGTTATTCCCATCTCTTACTATTCATTTTTCATATCTTCCTGTTTCTGCGTTTTAATTTCCTCGCAGCCTCCATGTTTTCATATACTTTATTGCCTCCATCCCTCCCTTGCATGTGTAGCAGTAAATACTTTGTCTGTTCGTGCCAGGGGGTCTGGGGTTGGTGTGCTGATGCGTGGATGTGCAGGCCTTTATGATCACTCTCTAGGAGATGATTACACGGTCAGGGCCCCGCAGCCTCCTCTGCTGCCCTGCTCTGCTGGAGCCCTGCATATTATGTAGATATGAGTTAGTATGCATTGTATATGAATACATGTAAATACTGTATGAGCGCCTCTTAGGATTCAGATTGAAATTGTTTTTTTAACATTACAAATATGCTATTTACATTTATTAAAAGGCCCCTATTATTCTTTTTTAGATGTTTCTGAGTTATAATGTTGTTTCTGAGTCAAAAACACAAACTAGTGTTGCATTTAGTTTCATTCATGCACAAGTAATCCTGCATGCTGAGGCACTGACCTTCTTAGGAGCTGGAAACACTTTGTTTCACCATTCTACCTAGTGGAAACCAAACCCCGGTTTGCTACTATTTGACATTTATTTCATAAATGCCCAATGAGAGGGGCGAGGCCAGTATGGGGAAATAGACCTGCATCTATTCCAGGCCTTTTCAACAGAGAGAAGCAACTCCTGAAAAGAATAATTCAATATTTAATAATTTCAATAATTACTGGATACATGAAATTATAAAATGTGAAATGCTAATGTCGATGTAAAAAGGGAGCCAATATGTGACCTCTTTAAGTACATGGATGGCACATATGGCTGAATACTTTTTGGACTTGTAGATTCTGGCTCTGATGTCAGTGTACTCCACATTCATTGTGGCCCATCCGTCTAACTGATCGACTTCTCCAAATGCGAAAGATAAAACACAGAGATTTATTTACTTCAAAATATGTTGGCTCATAGTGTAATCAATGTGCTCATTATGCCTCTCCCTGCCATGTGTTTTCTTATGTTGTGAAGTGATATTTTTAGATTGTTTAGAATCTGCTCATTACCTAGGCTCTTAGTATATACTGTCAGACTATCCAAATAACTCCATTGTGACGGTGTTAAAGTTTACATTTAAATACATCACTATGCAGTCTAGTGTGCAGCCATAGGGAGAGGACATATAGAACAAGGCCCTGCAGCCTTTTGACACCTCCTCAAATGTGGGCACAGACAAGGGGCTAAGGGACTGCAAATACCTGATCTGAATGTATTATGCCTGCTTAGCCTATAACATATATTTATAAGGCTGGGGTTATGGGGAAAGGTCATGGTTTTGTTGTAATTTTAATATGCTATTAATACGTCTCTCCTGGCTTTATCAAACTAACTTGTAATTTCTTGCCGGAGGCTCACGAAGAGCTTCTTGTGCCTTGTCTTACTCAAATGTTGAATAATGCTTCAACAGCTACCAAGAATAAGGTAGTTTCGCTGTGAAATTGTAACTTAAAAATACTTATTTTTGTCTGATGAAGGCCCAGTGCCAAAACATTTCTTTGTTTGAATTGTGAATACATATCTGTTGCAAGTAAGTTTCTGCTACTTTACCGTAAATTGGAACTAAAATATAGTAAAACTTCGACTGCAACAATATTCATCGATATTTCTGGAGATGCAAATTGGAATTGTTTCCACTGTTCCTTGATCATCGGAAACAATTCACTACTTTCTATTCTTCTGTTCTTTTTCCTACAAACAATAACACATTACATAATAGGCCTTTTAGGGGGTTATTTTATAGCAATTTCTCCAAATGTTTTTGCTGAAGCGAACATCGGTGGTTTGTGTATTTGCACACATAGCCTCTCTTTCTTTCTCTCTCTCTCTCTCTCTCTCTCTCTCTCTCCCTCTATCTCACTCCCTCTCTCTCTCTCCCCCTCTCTCTCCCCCTCTCTCTCTCTCTCTCTCTATTCTCTTTGTCTGTCTCGGCCACATGTCTCTTCTCCCAGCCGTCTGTCTGCTGCTCAGGCGCAGAGCACTGGTGTAAATAAATAACGGAGGAGAAAGAAAAATATGCATCTGTAGAGTGCCTTGTTTGCTCCATATCTCTCTGTTACGCACATTCTTTTGACCTCTCTGTCTGTTATTCCCCTTCTTCACTTTCACGTTCAAACCGCTAAGTCCCACACCCTGGAAGCAAACACAGATGCCAAAGTGCCCTTGGCATTTTGACTTGCTGCTAGATTTTATACCAGAGCAAACTGTTTGATAGCTCTGGAGTTGAATGTGAAACAGACTGTTGCATCGTTCCATGCTATTCCTATATTCATTTTATTCTAATGTGCTCGGGTCCTGACTGTGGCTGATCACCTAGAAGCAAAAACGCAAGAGGTGTGCTGCCATCCCACACAGAGAATCAATAGCTTTCAGAGAAAAAAAAGCTGGACATGAAAGGGGATGATAAATAGCAGGCTATTTGCCTCTAATTGCGACCCTTTAAAACGTCTCTGTGATGATTCGAGCAAGCTTTTCACTGAAGTTACCCAGATCAAAGAGAGAGGGCTGAAAGATGAAAACGCCTGTATCTTAACTGTGTACGTCTCCAACTTGTGACCTCACGCAACCCCAGGTCCGCCATATCCCGCAACTTACGGGAGAATAAATCAAGCACTCCAGAGAAACTGTCTTATCGTGAGTTACGCCAGTTCCCAAATCTGCACGCAGTTAATCATCTACCCCCTTCAACCTCAACCTCATTACGGCTAACTAAGTCTGCATGCACACCAAAAAATATGATGTATAGAAGGCAGTAGTTACGCCATAATTGCAAATCAGCATCCATAAGCCGAGCTGACAGCATAAGAAAACATAACTACAAATATACACATGTACATGCCAAAGTGAATGTGTTTAGAGTTCAGAGCAGTGGTTCCCAAACTGCGGGTCCGTCCCAAAACTACTGGTACTGGGAGTCACCATCACTTTACAACTGAATGTAATGTTTATGTGTAAGGCCAACTTGCCACACTAAACATAAAGAAAAACTACAAAGTCTGCATGAACACAGAAACAGATGATGTATCGAAGCCAGTAGTTCCACCATAATTGCAAATCAGCATCCATAAGCCAAGATGACAGCATAAGAAAACATAACCACAAATATACACATGTACATGCCAAGAGTGGAGCTTTAATAAAGACAGATGACAGTCAAAGCCGGGGGAAAGAGTTGAGGAGTGTGTCTGCGTGTGTGTGAGGGCGTTGATAGAGATAAATGGGGTTAGATCAGAAGAAGCCATTAGGACGTCGGAGGGGAGTACAGAGCGGTGAGGGGGGGGGGGGGGGGGTGGCTGTGCGAGGCCCCCCAGAGCCCGTCCGAGGCGATGTTTAATCAGGCCCGTGAACCTGTGGGACTGAGGTCACCCCGGAGCACTCATTACACCTGATGGGAGCACTGTACCGCGACAGATGAGCGCAATCTTTACTCCGTTCATCCATCTCTCAAAACACACACATATAATCACCTTGTGCCCCCCTTGAATACCTCGCCTCCTCCTTATGTGGGCAGACAGGTATATGAGGGCCTGTGCCTTCTAGGACCTCACTTATGGAGTGGCTTGGTTAATGAAATAAATTTGTATTAGCTGATATGAAAAACATTCTGATATACATTTTTAATTTTATTGTTCAAGCCTGGTTCCATTTTAAAGATTCTTTTCTGGCAAGAGAAGCCAAAAAGTATACCCTTATTTAGGACAGGTCACATTGCTTTAGTAAACTCAGATTCTTTGTTCATGCTGCAGTTTCGTGTCCTGATTTAATAGATATGTTGGATCTAGAACAATGTTGTTGCTGTGTTGCTGTTGTGTAGCTAAAACAATAGTGCTAAACTGTTGTTTGTCCAGTTCCCATCTAACAAAAATGTGGAGCTGAAATTGCTTGAGTTTGAGAGCTGCTAGCTTTATTAACTCAACATCACAATTAATTACTGGCATTCTTGAGCTCTGGTGGACACTGTATCGGGAGTAAATCATATTGTGCCCATAAGTAACCTGCAATGATCGGATTAGGAATACTGTAACCTATAAATGCAGCCCCTAAATACATTGTATCTACCTCATTAAGTACAATGTAATACACTGTGTAGCAAACTGTAACAACATGTAACAACATTCAACCCAACATTAACCACAAACTTAACCATTCTGTATGTACATGTTATTACAGTTTGTTACACAGTGTATTACATTGTACTTAATGATGCAGATACACTGTAGTTAAGGGAGTAGTTAAAGAGTGTTACCCAATCAACACAATAAATCAAAAACATGCTAGACGAACCCACAAATGCTAGTGACTAAAACCACAATAATGATGCAAAAACAGATCAGAAAATAGGTCACATTGGATTTTTCTTTAATATGGCTCCCCTAAAAAACACACCAAATTAGTATGTATGTCTATGGCTAATTGACCACATTTTAATAGATGCTTATTTTATCATTAAACATAATGTGTGATGTCCTAATAACAACCCCATTACCTTTTACTTTATTGGGCATAATAGGCTTTTGTATAAAACACCTAAATCATTCATGCGCAGGTGAAGTAGCAGGAGTAAACAGAGCTTTATTATTATATGTGAATCTTGTAAAGAGCCTGTTGATAATAAAGCTAATGCCATTATAAAAATGTTAATGTTTGTCCGAGTTTAAATGCTTATGGAGGTGTAATGGAGCAGAAAGAGTCCTTAGGGACCCACAACAAACTACATGGATTTTAACTCAAGACCAATCTTCCATTTGCATGCAGCTGCTAGTGCTACTGGAAGCTGTGAATTGAGGCTGTTTTTCTGGCATGTGCAGAGCTAAAAAGTTCTGACAGATATATATATATAAAAAGAAAAAGAAAATCTGGATATTGTTGCAGAGTTATATACTGTAATATTATGGATTTATTTTAGACCATATAGAGTTACTTTTAGTTATAATCAGACTGCGGTTGATAAGGGGTACGATATGGATGTTTGCTCGTCATATAGTGAGAAGCAGAGAATTATTACCATGCAAATGACAGCCCACAGTGCATGCCCGGGAGTTAATTACATGCCAACCTATCACAGGAGTTATATGGCAAAATAGATTTGGCATGGGCAGATTAGGATGCAGTCAGGAGGTTGAACTGTGATAAAGTGAGACAGTGAGAGAAAGTGGATGTGCAGTGGGCAAACACATTTTAGTTTGTCTGGTCATACGCACACAAATAAACAGTACATTGGTTAGCCTGCAGTTGTTGTCAAAGATATTACAAAGGCAGACAATAAGTTTATTGTTTGTGTGTTATTGCTCCTGTTGCTTCCCCTGGTCTTCACCGGCTGGCCAGTTGGAAATATTCAAGCATTTTATATTACCGCACTTCTATGGCCCAAAGTTGGTTATTGAAACGGGCAAGGACGAGAACTGTCAATATAATGAGACAATATTTGAGCCCTGTGCGCTCAGTACACAATCCTGAGAAAACAAGGTTTCACAGACGTCCTGGGGAAGCAGACTTTCTTCACCGCGGCGCTAAAGGAAGCCTGCTCCTGTGAAAGAAAGAATGAAGAAAGCGGACTTTATACTTCTCTTATGGGACGAGAATGTCCTATAAATCCTGAACGTGACAGTGGTGTAAATATTTATGCTCAGACTAACAGCAGAGGACATTGTGACTGGAGCCTATACCTGTGCAGGCACCTTAACACAATATCCATCTTCCTCCTCCAGTATCACCGCACACATGTATATTCATAACTGACCTCTGACTGTCTCGACCACGGGAGCTACGAAGGCCACTGTGACAACACAATGAAGCTTATTCCAGACATAAACCACAAAGCAATCTTTTGTGTGTCACTAAAAGATGAGCTGTAATAAATGCAGATGCTTGCATGTGCTGTCTGGAGTGGTCATTTGTGTCCTTGCCTCAAACTGATGTGTTGCGCTCACTGTAGGGCGAGTGACTAGTGCACGAGGACAGAGGAGAAGGAACTAAAACCATGTAGAGGACTTGACCTGCACGGCTGCCGGGGATGCTGAAGGTGAATCTGCCTGCGGGTGCGTTAGCTGAGTGCTATCTCTCACTACAAAGAGGATGTCAGTTGTTGTCAAAAAGGCTTTTCATAATTGTTTTGTCATTGTGGGATCCTGCAACACAGTCATGGGCTGAGAATTATTTTGAGCATTTTTACTTGCTGTTTATTTTGTAGCGATTGGATTATAAGGTCACACTTTATTTGACATAGCCCTTAACTACATTGTAGCTACCTCATTAAGTATTTTTTAAAATTATTCTTTATTTAACCAGGTAAGCCAATTGAGAACCAAATCTCATTTACAATGGTGACCTGGCCACATTCATTCCTAGGCAATGCGGGTTAAGTGTCTTGCCCATGGACACAACGACAGCATGTGCTTGGACGGGGACTCGAACCACCGACCATCTGGTTGAAGGACGAGCACCTACCCACTACACCACTGCCGCCCCAAGTACAATGTAATACACTGTGTAACAAACTGTAATAACATGTAACTACATTGTACCTAACCCTAACCTTAACCCTAACCCTAACCATTCTATATGTACATGTTATTACAGTTTGTTACACAGTGTATTACATTGTACCTAATGAAGATACAATGTAGTTAAGGGCTATGTAAAAAATATATAAATGTATTGCCTTAGACAAAAAAATATATAAAATTGTGACTACATTTTTATACAATACTACACTGTCTTGAGCAGGAATGTTAGGGGTTGTGGATTGGTTATTGACCTTGAAATATGCGTTTGAAGCACAATCCAAAGGGTTCTGCATCATCAACAATTATTCAAAACTTCCCATATCACATTTCGATCATCTCTGAGGCTTCTTACATTGTTATTTTATCTAACACAGAATCTTAAAGCTTGTTTGATTAATCTAACGAGCACTGCAGGCACTTTTGATAGCTATATCTCTCTGTGTGTTAAAGGTCAGAAGCACATTCAAATTAGTCTGCTATACCTTCTCAAAATAACATGACATTACTATACAATACTACGTATAATTAATATTGCATGTCTCGTACACACAGGAAACAAATTTTTAATATATACTACATGAATTACTGATTTATTTAGCTTGAGTGCAGCCCATAAGAGCTATAATATTGAATGTTTACTTGTATATTTTATTTTGACCATTATATTTTATATTGGACATGAGCATTCAGAATAAATCTGTTACCAATAAGCCCTAGAAGCTACATTGAATGTTATTTTCAATTTTACAACAGAATCTTCCAGCTAATTTCCCCAATATAAAAACACCAGATCGCAGACAACAAGGAACGGCGGTGGCCGCTGGGGGACTGGGGGTTTTAACAAGGATGTATGGCTGTTTTTTAGCATCCATCTGCAGACATTTTTCTACCATCATTCATTCTCTCACCACACGCACACATGCCTAAACACACACACACTCCAAAAACAACCCTTCTCGTGCCATTACGTCCACTAATACAGCATTCTTTCCAAAGCTGACAAATCTGAGGCGTGCTGAGAATCTAGAAGGTGCTGCCGTGGCCCTGGTCTCATCTCAGCTCATGTAATGGAGGTAAAGCCTTTATCGGTCCTTCCTAAGCTGCACACATTTTACCTGCGGGGTTATATATATACTTGAGCTTTCGCTATCAAAGCACAGGAAAAAGGTCCCATTATCATCATGTCTCTGCAATTATGGAGTTGGTTTAGATATAATTTGAAGTGGAGAGAAGTCTTAACTACAGTATATGAGTAATACAGTTAAGGCATATTTTATGTAGTAAAAATAATAAAAGAATGAATGAGCTTAAAGGAGAGCATGATGTACAGTGACATAGTTTAAACTATAGGTCTATCAGGACTGGACATTTGAATGTATATAACAGTTGAAGGTAACACTTTATTTTCCATTAAGTACAATGCAATACATTGTGTAACAAACATGTAACTACATTGTACCTAACCCCAACCCTAACCCTAACCATTCTGTGTGTACAATGTAGTTACATGTTATTACAGGTTGTTACACATAGTATTACATTGTACTTAATGAGGTAGATACAATGTAGTTAAGGGCTATGTCAAATAAAGTGTGAAACAGTTGAGAAATGAACTGAATAATGTAAGATTATCTTCTTCACCTTTTTTGTAATTTCCTGCTTCCACACAGTTGAATAGTCAACCCTTTCAAATGTAATGTAGACATACATTAATTGTCAATTTCTACTCTAAAATCTCGTCTGCTGATCGTTTATTTTGCAGGATAATCTGTTTATTACACCTTCGTTTGCCAATAACCCGCCTGATTTGAACTATTACCATGCAAATAGAAATGACATAGACTGCAGCAGTGATGGCAAACTGGAAAACATGTTTACTTGACCCAGCTTCACAGGCTATCATTACCATATCTTACAAATTAAATGCTAAAAATGAAGCCTTTGCCCGCCTTTATTTAGTTCTTTTTCAAAGGAACACAGATGACATTGAATCCATATGTTATATATTGGGAAGCCACGCTGTAAAAAAAAATGTGGATAAGGCAAGCAAGACATGTTTATTGTTCTAGCATTTACAGGAAAAAATAGACTGGATATAGATATGAAATTGAGACGATAAAAACTATAATGTTCAATATTGTGTTAACAAATGCGATATGGCATTTGACAGTAACTAAATTGTAACATTACCCAGAAATAGAAGGCTGTGGATTTACTTAGTTGGGTGTAGATCAAAACCAACAGACTGAACCAAAACCAAACCGGGACTAAATTATCCAAATTGCCACAGTGTAGTTTTTAATTGGACTGGGCAATTATTTTGAGTGTAAATTTGTGTCAGATGCAAGACTACAGCTTTACTGAGATAAAATGGATATAGCAAGCATTTGCCAGTATTGCCATAACAATAAATTTGCAATAGTGCCCACTTCAGTATCCAAGTGAAATACAACAATGATGCTTTCACAAAAACAAACACGGCATAGATTAGATTCCTAATGCAAAGAGAATGAGCCAGTACAAAGACGTCACAAATGCCACTCAAAACAGAGCGGCTTACATAAAAGGTCTGTGGTTGTTTGCCTCTTTTTCATGATAGGTGGAAATATCATCAAATTAAATTGCACAGCCGCCGTTGAAATCTCCAATCTGAAATAATCCAAACATTGAGCCGGGGAGAGCGTTTTAATTAAAAGCACAGTGATAGCTGAGGTGTAGAGAATAAGTCTGATTTAGGTGAAAGGTAGGAATCAACATGAAAAGCTGTCTACTTCCTTGTTCGGTGATGCCCTTGAAATCAGCACTCAGCATGACGAACTGATTTGCATCTACTGTACAGTGTGTGTGTGTGTGTGTGTGTGTGTGTGTGTGAGCTGTGTACTACAAGAGACTTCTCCTGCCTTCATTAACTATAATAATGCTGAAAGTTAGCATATTTTATCAGGCAAAATAATGCAGCGTGATTAGATGGAAATTACGACAACATTGTTTGTTTAAAAAGGCATTAGGCCGAATTATTCAGCTCAATTACGATGCTACCTGTTTAGTCGAGTCAAGTTGAATACATGTTTAATCAGGACGCAGAGTTCTCAGAGACCATCCAGCTATACATGGGCCTCTTCAAAATCTCAAGTCAAGGTTTTTAGTTTTTTTTAAATCTGAAATTATACTTATATGCTTGATATTGGTGCGTATTCTGTAGAATTTGCTCTGGGCAGTAGCTGTTGTTTGTCTTTGTATAGTAGCTTGTAGGCCTGTAAAGAAAAGACAATGTATGATTTACTATCCCCAAAAAGAAATGTGCCCCATGCATTTGACCCATCATTTAGTGCCACAAGTGTGCGACCTCACTGCAGCACCCTGTGACCCTTCTCTAGCTCTTCACCCAAGAAGGCAAATGAGCCTTTTTTGTCCACATTTTAGGTTAATAAGAATGAAACGGTATATAACCATGCATATGTAAGCTGTTAGCAACACAAACACAATGTATATATATTGAATCTTAAAATGTGGCGCTCAGTCACCTTGAGCCGTGTTCTTTCCTTTGGTGTGACAAGTCAGCATCTTTTTCCTCTTTCTTCCATATAGCATCTCAATGCCTGATCTCTAGTGTGGGCTTCATATTCACCTTTTTCAGCACATCGTTTAATGCTCCACTATTCTGGTCTCCTAGCCTCACCTTGTCTCACCTCATCTCTTCACTTCTCCAATGAAACCTCTTCCTTTGATCCAAATAGTGCAGTAAGAGGAATGATAATACATTTTTGTCTCGGGGCAAATTCTCGAATGGAAAAAGTCAGCCCAACCTGTCGAATATAACATTTTAACTCCTCGCTTCTTCTCTGCACTTTAGATAATTTTGTCTCAGATAATAACTCCAGATGAACCTTGTATCAGTAACCAAAGCTGTATGAACTATTGAAGTCAGAGAGGACCTCAGTATTGTTCTGTTTATTAATATATTATAAAGGGCCATTATCAGGAGAGAAGCTAAAAGTTTCAGTTTCAGAGCTTACAAAAATGAAATGAAAATAAACATAATATCTTGAGTAAAAAAAAAAAAGAATATTATGAATTTAACAAACTCACAAAGCCACAAAGGTAAACCATGATCAAATTACAATTAAACCAGGACTAAACAAAGGACATAACCAGGTCTAAAACTGGACTAAACCAGGTCTAACTCATGTTCAAACCATGCCACTCAGAAGTCAATTGGTCCAAGTCTATAACTGGTCTTGTAAGGCTAGTATAAATTTAGACAAAACCAGGACAGAAGCCGGTTCAAACCAAGTCTAAACCAGTACAAAATAAGGCTTAAACCATGATATACTTTCTCATATTGTTAGAGATGTTGAGATAACAGCCCTACCCATAACAATAGCAGTAGGCTCGTCTTGCACAAATGCCAGGCAGAATCAAACAATATCAGCATGCAAGTGAAACACCATGAATGATACAATTTATCATGCACTCACACTTACACAGCTATGCACACAATAGACATGCAGCTTCCCGAGCCTCTAAGCTTCTTGTGCCCCTGATGGGAGACAGTGCCTTGCTGCCGGTGGTGGTGGTGATAAAGCATTTCCAGGCTGTTCTTGCCCAGCCCTAACCTCCCGCCTGTGCCTCTTCCTGCTCCACAGACCCGAGGCCCTGCTGCTTAAACCTATCGATCCCCACCACCACGCAGCTACGCCCGAGACAAAGACACACTCTTCCTCCTTATATGAGTTAGAAACAAAAGCCAGATTGTTTGCACAGAGGTCCCTTTTTCAGAATTTTTTAGATTATTTTTTATGTATTTATCTGTTAAGAACCACAATGCTGACAGACACCAAGGACAAAAATGGGTCTAGACAAGTGTAAAACAGGTCTAAAGCAAGTCTAGTTCTCCAGAGATGTTGAATTTGAATGATTTTGTCCCTTTCGTCACCCTGCAAAACTCTTTTTTTAAACCTAAATCTGAGTACATTCTTGTGTATGAACTGGAATTCTGTCTTTTTCTTTGTGACTCATAGGTTCATTTCTGAACATAATATATGTAACGAGTGTCTACGAAAACCAAATGAACTTATATGCCCTTAAAGTCTGACAGCAATTAAAAGAAAAATGACAATGTTAAGATGGCACTTAAGCGCGCCTGGCCGGACCCATTTCTGTTTGAGTGGCTGCTGACGACTCCCAATTCTCTCAACCAATTATCTGAGCACATATCTAAGCACAGCAGGGCCACTCCCATCCCTTGACCAATCAGAAATCTAAGTGCCCAAGGTTACGCTTTGTGGAAAATTAGTTTCCACACAAATTCAAAGATTGTTCCAAAGTTCAGTTTTCCTAAATGGCAATTTCAGGCTGGAAGATTGCAGTATTTCGAAGAATAGCAAATGATCTTTCAACAATGTGGAATAAAAAGCGGTCCTTTTACACCATACAGACAAAAATGATGAGCAAAAATATTTAGGGCTTGTTGAATTATACAGTGGGTTGGTTTTGTGCTATTTTCAGGCCAGACAGTGGGATGCTTTATCATGTAGTTTAGGCAAAGTAATCATATCCCAGTTTCAGATGTATTATTTTTTTGGTTTAAACATACAGTAAAACACGAGACTATGGGTGGAAATGATATGCTTTTTTAATGTGTGTTTTCCAGGGACTAAAGCAGATCTAAACCAGGAAGCAGAAATTTTGAACACATTTGACCTTTTTTACCATAACAATCGTTACATTTAAACAAACATTGTACATAGGCACACGCATGTACAGTATGCATATTCTAAAACGAACGGTCACGCAAATCCCCCAGCAGTCCGAACTTATTACTACATTATGTCATGAGCATCCATTTTATTGGCAGGCTGGAATTAAAACTTTATCCACTGGCAAGGGTTCTGTGAGTGGCTATAATTGAGGGAATATTGCCTGTCTCGAGAAGTGAGCTGCGCTTTACGTGAGGGCCCAGAAAGTCATTTCATTTTTCTGCCCATTACTTTTTTCCTTTTTCTTTTTTTGAATCAAAGTGGTGTTGAGCTGGCGCTTTGAGACTACAGGGGATGGAGATAGAACATGTGTGTCGGATGAGTAGGACTGATGCGACTGAGGGAATTACCTGAGAGAAAGATGAGGAAAAGACGGGTGAGGGGACGCTGGGGGGAGTGTGAGCCGACATCAGAAGCAGATAGGGTCATAGTGATATATATGTCACAAGTGGGCCATTGTGAACCATTCTGCTTCTATTTTAACCCATCCACCACCCTGCTCCACCCCGATCCATCTGCAGTCCATTCTTAACCACTTTCACCTCCACTTCTACACTTTCTCTCACCCATCCCGCGCTGTTTACTCTGACATTAATTTGACAGGCCTAGGGTTGACAGACTTGAAGACAGCAGGATAAGCGATTGTCAGTGCAGGCATTGTTGGGCAGCTGCTGACTGGCCGGGGATGCGGGAGACGATGGAGAAGCGGCGGCCAGCTTGGGAATTGATGGGGAAGTCGAGGGAGAGCTGTCGCTGCGGTGTGATGCGATGAAGTGGGATAGACGGCCCTTGAGATGCCCAGAGGGGGTGGAGGGAAGGAGGGAGGCGGAGAGAGTGTCAGTGCAACCTCAGCCGAGCCCGAAATGTCCAAGCCATCGCCCAGTCGCTCCTGTCTGTCCCTGGGAGCCAAAAACAGCCCGCGGATGTGTGTGACACTATGCCACCTCTTTGATTACCATGGAGCAATCGCACACAGACATCAGCAAGACACTTTTCATACCTCGGCCTTCACGCAAATACTTTTCCCATCAGTCATCAAACTGCAGGCATGTAGAGAGGCAGACATTTTCTTTCAACTACTGTAGTTTGACCACATACTTGAACCGTGATGGATTGAGTAGATACTATCTGGCTATCCGTAAAAACTGACAAGTTCACCATGAAAATACAGAATGAAAAAGTAAATTGTCTTAGCAGCGTTGCTCGCTTGTATCAGCAAAGCCCTGTTAGTCACCCTGGTTTATCTGAAGAACAAATAAATCAATTAAAACGAAGGAAACACAGGTGTAGCAGCAGATAAAGAAAGTTAGTGCTTTCATGGAAGTGAAAAGCTACAAGCAAATGAGCATGCCAGCTGGACACAAAGCCAGCAGTCCCTGAAGGGCTCGCATACACTTATGTAACCTATTGAGTGGTAGACTGGCACGTACACACACCACACACACACACATAAAGCAGAGTGGAGTCCAAATGAAGTCACACACATTTGTGCATAGCCCCAGCAGTTGAACACTTAACTCTGCAGATGCCAACCTGGCTGGATTTCATGAGTGGACAAACATCCCAAACACACAAACAAAAACTAACACAACACACTTTTGGCAAACTTGGCTACCCAGAGGAAATCAGCATTCACTATAGGATTAAAACAAAAGTGGCCCAAAGCTTTGACGTGATGCGCATGCTACCCCATCTCTCCTAATCTCTTTCTTCTGAGCAGAATACAACTGGCTGATTGTTGTTGTCAAACTTATTTTCCCAAACATGTATGCCTCTACTCCACATAGGCAAAAGAAAAAGTAGTAGCAACCCCAATGCTACATGATTTTTATATGCCATCAGCAATAACCTAGTCTTGCCGTACCTGTGGACACATCAGAGGGGTTTATGGGATCTTTATTCCTGATTGCACCCTTGTGAGCTGACAACGGCATAAATCTCAGTGGTGCTTTAAGCAGCAGCATATGCAGCTATGAAATGCTCAGGGAGGTTGTTACAGTGAAAAGTGGAAGAGGAAAAATCTCCCTTACATCAGTTCGGCCTACATGCTTCTCCAGAGAATCTAGCCCAGCTTCTGCACTGCATAAATTGTCTATATAAAAATTGCACGGAATGGCCATGGATTGTAATATGTTTGGCATAGTTTTTTTTTTTTACATTTAAGTTTAAACAATGCTATGAGCTACATTATTTAAACACTTTATTTCAGTTTGCATACTGCAATGCTGAGAACCACAGCTTATACTACAATGAAATAAATATACACTTCCTGTAATGATAAACTCACATAATAATAATACTCAATAATGTAAACGTGTGCCTGGGATGTTATTGGGCTGTAAACATTACAAGGTTGTAAAAAGAAAATGACTCATAAACAAATAATTACTTAAGATGTATTAATATAATGCAACACTTTTATCACTGTGACATATATTAAAGCTTCAACTGTCTCTGTCAGAAAAGAAAAGTGGAAGGTGAATGTGTCTTAAATATTTTTTTTTGCAGTGGGCAGACTGGGGCTGATCAACATTGTCATCACTTTGGCTCATCCCAGCATGCACCTGCTGCACTCAGACTGAACAGAACTGAAACCTATTCCCTTCCTGTCTCTTAATCAACACTGGAGCATTGCGTAAGGCTAACTCGTGTTGGCAGAAGTGCCAGAGCCCCATGTTAGCAACCTCCCCAGTGCTCAATTGAGCATGATTCCTCGGGCTTCTTCCTTTTATCATTTTCTACCTCTGTTAAATGAAAGTATTTTCACAAAATAAGTCTGTCTGAAGCCACAGATGGTGAAAGGGTGGATTTAATATGGTACATGCAACACTTGATTTCATCTGGTGCTCATCACATGTTGTAACAGTAATAAGAAAAGTGGACATGATCACAGTAAAAACTGTAAGGCCATTAACTAATTATTTCTGTTGCCCACCGTCTATTGGACAGTCTCTCCTCACAGTGGTGTTTCTTTAACGAGGATTCTTCTGTAATGGACCCTTAACGAGGGCTGAGCCTCCCTGCGTGGCCCAGCATCTGTGCTTGGCTCGCTGGGTAGATTACGTGGTGCTCCAGCCAAAGTGCCCATCACTACTCCCTCACAGCCTGTTACTCCAGTCCTAATCCAGCCTGCAGAGACGTTGCACTTGCACCGCTCTCTGGCCATATGTTCACTCAAAGATCAACTCAAATGGGAAGGTGAGCCCCCTCAGCCTTCTGACTTCGGGAGCGATCTCTTTCAGTATGTACCAGCTACTCCGAACTTTGCTGTCTCAGTGAAGGGAGTGAAAGGCAGAGCAGCAGTAGTTCATGGCAGCAGATGGAGACGTCAACTCTTATTGTTCTCCAGTGCGAAGTCTGAACAGGACTGGTGAGCCTCTGTCGCTAATCATGGCCCCGCACATGGTCCCAGTTGATCTGGTGATTACTGGGGATATGGAGATGTCTGACATTATGGATTTCACATGCTGGGAGACCAGACTGGGCTCGGGGTTTTAGGGTACCCACAGGGCAGTAAGGCTGCTCTGAGGCTCCCATAACCTCCACGTGGAACTGGATCGTATGGAGAGCAGCAGGAGCGGCTGGCTGCCAGGGACCTACCAGTGAGCTATGACCTTTCCATAGCCTCGGCCTAGGTTTCGATAGTGAAGCCATGGGAGGTGAAGCAGGCAGGGCGAGGATAGATTCGAAATAAACAATGATGAAATGTAAACTGATGACAAGATCCAATTATGCAAGTCCAGATTATACTAAATATCCCAAATAAGGTCCCAAACCAACTTAATAATGTTGCCAATGGGTGTTGGCAAGTTAAAGATAATTCCTCGTTTGGCCTTTTTAAAATAATTAAAAATGCCTTTGAAAAAAAAAAAATGAACAATCCATAATTCTTTCATTAAAATTTTGTGCCTCAGTCCAGCGTTTGGGAACCAGTTATTACACACTAAACATGAATTGAGTGCCATATTGTTTGGGTAAATGAATCTCAACGCTTAAGAAGATGTAATAAGAAACAGACAAATCATTAAATAACACAAAAGACTGATTTAGTTTAGTAGATAAACAGATTTTCTAAAGAAGGGAAAAAAGCTTCACAATTTTGTCCAATATCGGTCGAAATCGTATTAATATTTTTTCCATCTATGCACACACAGCAAAGCCTTTTAGAGAAAATCATGTTCTGTCCAATGTAATACTAGTTATTATTTTGAATCTGCTTTAAGAACAGGGCTGAAGGCAGACTTTCATCCAAAATCTAACAATCCTGCCTGTACAACAGAGTGAATTCGACATGTGGCTTCATATTTAATTCAACGCTGATACCTTCTGCAGATTGAGTAAATAAAGGCCCTGGGCAATACTTAAAACAAAATGGTTTGTGTCATTGTGTCCCTGTGCAATGGCAGTTCCATAAACACGTCCATCTATGCCTAGCCTTGTAAAAACTCAGTACAATTGAGATTGCATCTGGCTTCATTATCAACTCTTGGCTGACCAGCACAACCTCTTAACTATTTTTGCAATTTCACATTTGTTTGCCTATGAAACAGGAACAGAAAGCTGTCTCTTGCCTTACCCTGTGCTGCTATTTATTTACAAAGTGTGCATGTTGTGGAAGAAAGGGGATTCTAAATGCTTTGTCTCATCATTGTTTCTCTTGGCTGTCTGGTTCCTGTCTTTAGTTTCTTTTATCCGGCGTTTTTCAATCTTCACATTTCAAATCTTGTTTAGAAGACGAAGCAATCCTCAGATGAGTATAGAAGCAGTTTTCAAAATAAGTTTCTGAAAGTTTACGAAAAAATAACGGATATTCTTAAAAGACAGGAAGGTCCTGATGGTAAACGTCTACTTCTTACATGAGTCTGACAAGAATGTGTAGGATTAGACCTGGCCTTTGTTCGTATTTGGTTTGGTTCATGGGAACTTATTTTGTGGTATACATGCAGCAGGCACGTCTGTAGGATTTACACTGAGGGGTGGTTAAGTACTGACATATATAAACATGTTCAGAGAAAAATTGGTTTGATTAGACCATTCTCTGGTTCAGTCCTGATTTGGTCCTGTTTTGTTTTAAATATAGCTCTGGTTTAGTTTCGATCTGGTTTACTCCTGGTGCAGACCTAGTTTTTACTATGCCACATTTAGCCTTGGTTTAACCCTGGTAAAGAGCATTGTGGGGTTTACATGCTATAGACATAGCTCTGATTTATGTACTAAGACACACCTTCGGAGGGCTTGGGTACATTTTATGGAGGCTGGAGCCACAAGAAAATAGCCCTTGATTTGTCCAATATTAACAAAAAGTTTGCTTTTGAAAATTGTGGAAATATTTTTGAATAGTTTTAGATTAAATAATAAAAATATCTACATTTATATTACTTTTTGATTTGTTTTTTCATCATATTGGTCAGCCCTATCTCCTATATGCATATACCCTGCACTTGTTTTCCACTTTTCTATAACTTTTCATCAAATCATTGGTGGGCTTCATTTTCATATAATTGAATTGAGAGCCCTTCCCACTGTGAGGCAGGATCTGGTTAAGCTGAAAGTCTTTCTCGGCTGCTGTTGCCACGCCGCAGATTCGGTTACAGCTGTTACCACGGCAGCAGCCTCGACAGGGCCCGTCTCCGTGGATACCTCCGCCTAATTACTGTGTTTATTGGAAATTAAAGATATACCAGCTAATGAAACGAGGCAAACATTAGCGTCGATGCAATGTCATTAATTCAGCTCGGCTCCCATCTCCCCGTGCGAAGCAGAGGCGGAGAGAGGTGCCACGTATTAGCATAAATATGAATTTTAGTCAGCTGGAAAGCATTGACTGAAAAAAAACAATAATGAAAAAGGTGTGTTTTCATTTCCCTCTTTATTTTCTGGATCAGAATAAATAAATTGATGATGGCACGGGACAGCGATAAAGCGTGCTGCAGCTCTTGGTATGTGGCCCTTTGAGTTGTATGAATGTGGCAGCCAGACAGGAGGAGGAAATGAAGGCGAGAGAGGCGTTGGTGTGAAGTGGGCTTGTTTGTGGTTGTTTACCAACACCAGCTATGCCCCCTAACCTCTCTTTACAAAGCTCTTTCCCCCAAGACAAGACTTGCTCATATACCTCTGGAGTGATGTGTGGACTTAAGTTGGACTTGAACACCAATGACTCGGGACTTAGACTTGACTTGAGCCTTGTGACTTGAGAAGACTTGATCCTCTGGTCTCTGGTCTGATAGAAGTGTTCAAATGTGATGTGTTTTTTACCTGCACACAACAGGCACGCTAAAGACAACTGTAAAAATAATCACCATAAAGCTCTCAAATATAGCCTATGCCAAAACCTTTAGTCTACTGTTACAAGTGTTGGAATATAGAACAACAGACTGGGTAGACAGACTATTGCTCCTCTAACAGCCATATTACTGTGTTTTCTAGCTCTAGTTTTGTGTAAGGCTGCACAAAGCACGAGTCAAATAAACAGTGCTACAGTTGAACTAGCGTCACTAAATGTGACACTAGTTTTTGGAGTTTGTGGGCTCAATGTAAAGTGGATTACTCTATGTTATACTTATTTTTAGGGGGCTTGAAAAGACTTGAAACTCAAAGTATAGGACTTGGGACTTGACTCAGAGTTGAGGCCTATTGACTTGCAAAAAAATGACTTTCCATTAACATCCATGTCTCAGGGGAAGGGCCCACTATAGTATATCACTGGCACCTCTACGTTTGGATAAGTACAAGTATTTTTACATTATTATTTTTTGCATGCGCAGAATTAAACATTTCAATTAGTGTAGATTTATGCATGCTTTATTTTCTTGTTTTCTTATTGTCCTGAGCCTGTTCAGAGTCTTAGCTGCACTTAATTCCCATGTACCGTCATGCCCATTGACTTGTCCCTGTGTAATTCCCAGCCTGGATTCCTTACAGTCCCATTTTAGTGGTTTGTCGAATTGATGTTGATGCCGTTATGGCTTGTTCTGACTATGCTATCGACCCTCTGCGCCAATGCACTGCCTCCTGCTTGATTTAGATGCTGCTATCTGCATCAGCAAAGCCCCATTTGTGGTGTTCAGGTGGATAAACACAATAATGAACAAATGATACATGCCAAAAGACGTGTACAAAATGTAGACCAGTGAGGAACATGATGATTCTGAATTAGGGGTGAGAATTAACAATGTTAATAATTGAACTTTGTAAAATGAGCGTGAACTGCAAATTAATGAAATATGCTTTTTTTTTCGATTTCAAATTTTCAATATATTAACCCTTTGGGCGCCACATTTTTCAGCCGTTTCAAAAATCCAAATGACACTTTTTGTATATTTTTTTAGTGTGGTATATCTCATTACATGGGACAGGACATAGACCGGTACCA
>JAVQKC010110114.1:0-12734 GCA_036025475.1 Philypnodon macrostomus | reverse complement strand
GTGTGTGTGTGTGTGTGTGTGTGTGTGTGTGTGTGTGTGTGTGTGTGTAGGGGTGCATGCGTCTGTGTGTGTGTGTGTAGGGGTGCATGTGTGTGTGTGTGCAATGGCAGTGCATTGTGAAGATTTGGGGCACTGACATTTTCAGACAGTTTGTTCTTGTTTGCTCAATAATAATACCACTCTACAAACACAGTAAATTTACTATTATTTTATAGAAAGGTAAATAAATGTTATTCTGGTCAAGGATCACTAAATCATTATGTAATGAATAGCTTTTAAGGTCACACTTTACTTTACAGGGGTATGTAACTACACTGTACCCAACCTTAACCTTAGCCAGTATGTACAATGTAGTTACCATGATATTACCATTTGTTACACCGTGACATTGTACTTAATGAGGTAAATAAATGTAGTTACATAGACCTGTAAAATAAAGTGTTACCGCATTTATTACCTAGTGAGAGACCGTTATTGGCAAATTATAGTTTTCCTTGTGCATTATACAGGACAAAATGGGGTAGGGTCTAAACTAGGGGTGGGTGATATGGCAAAAAAATAATTATATCACAATTTTATTAAACCAAGGTCACAATTTAGTTTTTTTTAGTCTTACAGAAAACACTACTGCCATCAGCGTTTTCATGAAACCATTTAACTACAAATTCAATATACAGTACATCCAATCCAGTGTTTGTCAAAATACTATTTCCTATAATACTATGTATTTTATTAATATGAACACGGTCATTGTTTGAGTAAAAATGTGCCGAGCATAAATGATTGCACTTCCTTGTTTAACAGATCGTCATAACTTCATCTCACAACATCACCATATCACACACCCCTTGTCTAAACAAGCATTATAGGGACCATATTTACAGTATAAATAGGAATTGTTCACACACTTGCATCTGCTTTCCAATATGCTTTGATGGGTTTGAATGAAAATATGAAATACATTTTATTAAGGGAAGGCTTTAAGCTCCTCGTTCTCAGCCCTGTGGTCAAGCTGATTTTGAAGCCGAATGACCTGCTCCAGCTCCCTTATCTGCCTGTCCGTTTTGTGACTGACCAGCGTGCGGTAGAAGTGAACTGCAAACATGATAAAGACAATGGCAAAAGGTATCATGATGCACGTAGAAGCAATGGCCGCTGCTTCACCCGAGCTGATTGTGCCATTCTCTTTATTGCTGCTTTTAAGAGGCAGGAACTTGACCCAACATAACAGCATGACCTCAGTGAGAAACAGGAGTGTGCCAATGACAGTGGAAAACGCCCAGGCGACCTCGATGTGGCAGTGCATGCGCTCGTGGGGAGATTCATTGACAGAGTTGAGGTTGTGGACGTTGCTTACAGCCTCCAGATTTGGGAGAATACAGGTGCTGATCATCAGGGCAAAGAGATGCACAGCGACCAGGACAGTGGTGCAGGCGCTGAAGGCTATGAGCAGTCCTTGGGGGTAGGCATGGTCATTCTCCAGCTGCACCTCCACCATGGCAACCTAAAGAGGCCAAATCAAAATATTTATAGACATATTGAAGACAAAAGCTCGCTGTGCAGAGACAAAGAACAACATAAGCCAGATGTTATTGGGAAGCCTTATAAGGGAAACTGAATCCTAAGTAACAAGAGTTTGAGGTATTCTGTCACATTACATTCTTGGATGCAACTTAGTGTCAGTAGTTGTAAACAAAGCAAGCTCTGGCTATTTTGTCATTTCATTTGTGCATTCAGCATCAGTATATTTTTTTTATAATAGGCCTATTCATTTTTATCAAGATATATTTTAGGGGGAAACACATCCATTAGCCTAGTAGTCTACTATTACAGAATCTAAACTATTGGCCTTTGTGTTTCCTGTGTGTGTGTTTGGGGGGGGGGGGGGGGTCAACATAAACCCCTCAAAACAATCCATGTATCCTTCATTCCTGTACTCACAGAAGCAGCTTGTAGTTAAACGAGTTCAAATGTAAACTATTGAAGCTAGTTAAACCGACTTACCATTGCAAATCCTGACAACAGAGCTGACGTGCGGCTGGTGGCTTTGAGTTTTGCCCGACTCAAGTACAGTTTTCTCCATGATAGAGCTTGTAAGGAGTGCTCGTTCAAACTCATTCCGCGAGTTGATGCAAAGTTACGATAGTTGTATATAAACTTCACCTGAATAGTATTACCCTCGATGTGAAAAAGTAAAACGGGCGTGGAAAATGCAACCTCCGCGTTGTAAAACGTTATACATGCACTACCGATTAAAAAACGACGACAACTTTGTAGCAACAGCTGACTGTCAGAGTCAATCAGGAAACACAAGATACCCACAATCCAATGCTGCTGTTGCGCTCGTAATAGACGCAACAGTCACTAGTGGTGTTTCAAAGTTTGTAAACAGAAAGTTCTAGTTCAGTTGCTTGCGGAATGAAACCAACTGGAGGCAAGACCGTAATACATTTTCAATAGAGATATTAGAATTAGCTGGAGAATATTGCAAATGAAGATGGATTGACAAATGACAACCACTTTGCTACAGACAGGTGATGTAAGAGCTTGGTTAGGAAACATTAGTGAATGTACCTCACATTGTATGTTTGTTTAATGTATACATTAGTATATAGGTAGCATTTGGCTGGAGGCAAATTTCCTTTTAGGTTTTACTGGACAAGTCCTTACAGAAATGTTGACGACCACAATAGTTTTATTATTTTTTTTTTTTATTAAAATGTTTTTATCGTATGCTCACAATTATTCTATCCCTCACCAGAAATCCGACTTTTTAAAGTTAACTCACTTTTGCCTCCATTCCGGAACTTTGAACATTCCAGACGATCATTTTAAGGGGTCTATTCTCACAGCATGTTTAATATTACATAATATTAATAATAATAGTTTTGGATTAGTGCAGTTACAATCAACTAAAAAAGATTTTCAAAAGTTCACCAACATGTTTGTAAACGCCTAAATTGAACTGTACTTTGCTGGGAGTTTTTGCTGGGATCTTTTTCACCACCAGAGGGCGTCACAACACAAACGTTAAGAATTGTTCACGAAAACAAAATAATGTATGTCTATTGTTGTTGTAAAATATGTACTAATATAAATATATGATTGTTGTTTGTGTTTATTTCACCCCATTGAAACATTAAACATTTTAATAAAGCATTAGCCGTATGCACAAAGTTGTCCTGTTTGTGAGCTATCTATCTGTAGGTCCTTGAATTTCGGTTTCCATTTGGTCAATGATTCTCGTCTTGTGACCTATAATAATAAGGGCTGTTTAAAATATGCAGTTTTTCATGCTCTTTTCAGTATCTATTTGATGTCCGTGGTGCGTTCGTGTGACATCACTGACATGTTGGATAAATAACGAAATTAATATGCGTTTATTGAGTTACACTACTTCCTAGCTACTACTTTCATTAAGCTCACCCTAACAGTTGAACAGCGTGAATGTGAAGTCGGTCTTTCCCATGCGCCCTGAACCTGTCAGCAGCACCGTGCGCACAGTGCGCAGGAGGAGGAGGAGTGAAGTGAGCTGGAGGCTTGTTCAGCCATGTTAGTTTTCTCTGGCGTTCACAAACGATGAGAAAGCGGAGCCATGGCCTTGTCAATGAGCGGAGACGATGAGGAATATGATTCAGAGTCTGAGCAGGTCAGTGTCCTAATCTGTTAGTAACCCTTCCCTAATACAGTTTGTAGTTTTGTTTTGGTTATTGTGTCACACGGTACGCTCGAGTCTGTTTTGGGGCGGAAAGGTCTGTGGTTGTGAGGTTACCGCTGTCTTTTACAGGCTCTTCTACTCATCTGATTTCCGTTCAAATGCGATTCGTCCTGTGTAAATCTAAATCAGAATTGTACACATTTGAGTCAGTGTAGTTTTCTTCCTTATTTTTATTTCACTAGCGCTATGCCAGGATGGACACATTGACTCTGTCAACAGTCCCCCTTGAAGACTCTTGTTAGCCACAACTGACCCAATTTTAACAGGCATTTGTCTACACCATTATCTTTGGTTTTACTCTACCCAGGTGAATATAGCCTTATACTGATTGTATGAGTACCTAACCACATCCTCTTCCGGACTGATGGGGCATTTATTCCTTTACTGCCCTCGTACAAATTTGGAATTAATTTCCTCAGACTTCTAAAGCCTACCCCACTCCCCCTGTGCCTTTAAGAAGGCTTTGGGCTAAATGTTGTCCGGTCTGGGACTGAGAGGGGGATGGGGGGGATACAAACAATAGTGGCTCTACTTTCTTAGATTGTCCAGTGGTTCCCAAACTGGAGTCCAATGAGTTATCTAAAACAACTAGTCTTTAAGTGTTCATGTGCTTAATTTTTTTGTACATTAAAATGTGATTTAATTTGGTGAAAATTATATAAATTGTTGTAATTTGTTATAATCTTACACATCCATTTTATTTAGTTCACCTATGTAGTACAATAGAGAAACTAAATAACATGTAAACACAAATCAAAATCATCAAACTATCCTGAAACATTGTCTAAATGGGAAACTATATTACTAACACTTAAGAATGATTGAAGTGAACTAAATTATAAAGATATTGACTCGTATACAGTAAATTATTTCAGGCTATAATCTATTGTGCAATTCAACAAGTTTCTTCACTGCACCACTAACTGCATCCTACCGCATAGATTTAAACCACTTCCTTGAGTATTACACAATGTTGTAACATTAATAACTGATAATAGCTGGGAAAATGTAATGTCTAGCTTATTCACGCGTTCTCGAGGCAACCAACACCTACAATTTGTGTAAAGATCCACACAAACACAGAATGATGAGCCTTGTGAGTTTCTCTTTCTCACTGAAGCCGAGTCAGAAGACAACAGTGAAAATTAGGCCATGTTTTTGTTCTGAAGCTCGCAGCAACCAATCCCAAATTCCTGTCATATTAGTCCACACTTACAGTAAAGAAGGTCAGCTGACTGGAGCAATGGCTGTATGGGCTGCAAAGAAATGTGCTGTGCTATTTTTGTGTTCTTCATGCTTTTTATTGAATTATTTGAGCGTTCTAGTTGTAAATGACAGAAATTGTAAAAAATAATCATAACAAAATTGAAATCAAAAAGCAACTAACCATACCATTAGGTTTAATAATTAAATCTTTATTATAGAGTATATTTTTGTAATTATTTGTTTATAGTGAAGTGCACTACAAAAAAACAAAAATGTTGCATAACAAACCTGTTATGTAGATTTCCCAAACGAACTCTCAATGCAGTCTCTGTACACAGTTCAACCGTTAAGACTGGTTTGTTGACCTGGTCGTATATCTTGTTTTACTTGCTTTTTGACCACAACACTCTTAGGAAAATGTGCATTTCAGGGCGAAAATGTGGTAGTAGTTTCAAACCAAATAAAACATAGTCCTTTTGATCCATCTTCACACTCAGCATTCAAATCATTGCCACCAGCAAGGCAAATGTGTTGCCAAGGTAACCTGCCCAGCTTGAGCAAGAATCACTATCATCGTCTATGATTTCTCTCATTTTCATGGTGTTTCATAGGCCTCCCATGGCAACAAGGAAGAGGCTAAAAATACATGTGAGAAAAATGCAAACCTCAATGTTTTTATTACAGTTTCCTTTAGAGGTTGATAATGGTTGGATCATCAATCATTTAAATGTACAAAACAAGAAGTACAATGAAAATAAAAGCCCAAATGTACACACATTTTTACAAGTAACAAGTTCTAATAGTGGCTATATCATAGTATTGTTTTTAATGTGAACATTAGCGAAACATAAGAAAATTGTTAGCTTATGTGTTATGGACAAATATGGTCAAATACATTTGTTGCAAGTTATGTCTTTTTACAGCGGGCAGCCAATCGTCCAAAGCTCAAGATGGCAGCAGTGGCAGCTACTGCGGCCCCTGCTGTTAAACTACCCTCTAACCGGAGCACATCAGGAGCCAGGCGCAGGAGAACACGGTGTAGAAGATGTGAAGCATGTCTTAGGACTGAATGTGGAGAGTGCCACTTTTGTAAGGACATGAAAAAGTTTGGAGGTCCAGGCCGCATGAAGCAGTCCTGTATAATGAGGCAGTGCATCGCAGTAAGTACCTATAGTGTATTTCACACCACTACAAACCAGGGCCAAATATGTAATTACTATTGTATGTAATCAGGGTGTGTCTGTTCTTAGCCTGTCCTGCCCCACACTGCAGTGTGTGTGGTGTGTAAAGAAGCAGGGAAAGAGGACACGGTGGACGACGAAGAGGACAAGTTCAACTTCATGCTCATGGAGTGCTCCATCTGCAACGAGATTGTCCATCCCAACTGCCTCAAGGTCAGTGAGCAGTCTTAGGTCATTCACAACATGACTCCGTAGTAGTTGGGTGGTCCTGGTCAATTAAGATGACTCAGTCTTTGGGCTGTAGTCAGTGACAGAAGTTTGTGGGAATAATGTTGGCATGTTGTTGTGTAACTCTGAACACACTCATCATACTGTCACTGCCACTGACTCACAACTCTGTTATGTTGGCTTTCACTCCCAACAAACAATTATGTCAAGGAAGAGATCTTGAGCTCCAGTTTATTAACATGACCTTAGAGAAACTCATCTTACAGGTTTGAACTGTTAACCATATGGTTCATATTTTGTTATTGTTGAACCAGGTTTAGACATGTTAAATCTTGTGTATTATTTTTTTATAAGGAACCGCTGTTTTGACACCAGTGTTATGTAAGCCCCTTAGGCAGCCCTTAAGCAATGTTGCTTTGGTAGGCGATATAAAACAGTTTTTACACAATCGCATCAAAACAGTCACTTTCACTTCCTTTTTGTGTCCTTGTTGATTGTTTGATTTGTTTAGTTTTATTTTGTTTTGTTTTAATAGGTGAGCGATGCCACTGGAGTCGTAAATGACGAACTGCCTAACTGCTGGGAATGTCCGAAATGCAACCATGCTGGCAAAAGTGGAAAAGTGAGTATAAATATGGATGTGGCCATTTGGTATTGACTTGTCTGTGTATTTGATTTTGGATTCCCTCCATACTAATAGGCTAAAGGTATAAAGTTATTTTGATCTTTTGTCCCTTTTGGCACTGAAGCAAAAACGGGGTCCAGGGTTTAAATATGCCTCCAACCTGCCTGGGTCTTTACTGAGAGAACAGAAGCCCATGAAGGAGGAGGCAGACACTTCAGCAAAAAGGCGGCCTGAGCGAGAGGAAACTCCCCGCTACAGACCAGAGGAACTGCTGCATAGACAACCACCACTGCTCACGCCCAGTGTCCTACCCAGACCCCGGCCAGAGGACAAACTGAGGAAGAAACGAAAACTGTTTGAGGATGATGACGATGATATTGGTCTAAGAAAACGCGTAAGTTTCAAAAGATGGTAAATATATTTTGGAAAAATGCACAAGTTTGAGTTTTTGTATTTTTTGTTTATCAGATCAAGGTGGAAGATGATGATGAAGAGGAGGATGAGGGAAGAGAGCTTCACTACAGAAGTTTAGAAAGGAGAGGTCGTTTGGGAGATGCAGAGGAGGAAGTAGATGACAAGGACTCCCGAAGTGAGCTTTCATTTCCTCTCCTTAAAACACCTGTTGGTGACAGTGACCTGTCGCACTGCAGCTCACCACAGGCCGGCCCGAGCAGCGAAGGTGGGAGTGAGACGCAAGAAAGAGGGCCACGTCCAAAAGCTCGGAGAAAGCGGCGTTTACCGAACAGAGAGCTGAGCCGGGAACTCAGTAAAGCACTAAACCAAGAAATCCAAAAGACTGAGGAGTGTTTGGAAAATGAAAACCGCCAACCTCTCAAAGTAGAGCCTGAGACTGAAAACGAGGAACCCAAGAAGTTATATTGCAATGGCAGTGAAATTGGGGAACAGAGGGCCCATCTCAAGGCTAAAGAGATGAATGGGATGACCTGGGAGCTGCGCCACTTCTACCCCAATCAGATCACCCCACTGGGATTCAATAGAAATACGCCAACAACCCGGCCAGTGCCACCTCGCTCCCCGCCCAAGTGCGTCCAAATGGAGAGACATGTTATTCGCCCCCCTCCAATAAGCCCACCCCCGGACAGACTGCCTCTGAAAGATGGGAAAACTCATGTAATCCAGAGGGAGGTGTGGATGAAGATATTCAGCTATATGTCACATCAGGAGCTTTGTGTATGCATGAGCATATGCAAGACCTGGAACAGATGGTATGCATCTACTCTGCAAAATGTGAAATAGGTTTTCTGTGTTGCTTTTCTAATCTACAATAAAACCTTCTGCCTGCTAGGTGCTGTGATAAAAGCCTTTGGATAAAGATTGATCTAAATCGCTGTACTTCCATCACCCCACTCATGTTGAGTGGAATTATTCGTCGACAGCCAGTTTTTTTGGACCTCAGTTGGACCAATATTTCTAAGAAACAACTAAGCTGGTTGATAAACAGACTACCAGGTAAATTGAAAGATACATCCCGTTTATTTGACTTGATAAATGTGGTTTATTATTTAAACTAATTGAAATCCTTTCCCAGGTCTGCGAGTACTGAATTTATCAGGATGTTCCTGGGCTGCTGTGTCTGCCCTGTGCACCTCCAGTTGTCCTCTGCTGCGCACCCTTGATGTTCAGTGGGTCGAGGGACTCAAAGACGCACAGATGAGGGACCTCCTTTCACCTCCCACAGACAACAGACCAGGTTTATTCATATAATTATTTTTGCATGCATCCGGTTATGGGCATTATACTGTAGCTATAGAATTGTATCAATAAATAATACTAGCTAATGCCTGTGTTATTGTCTCCACTCACAGGTCAATTGGATAACCGCTGCAAGCTCCGAAATGTGGAGGAACTGTTTCTAGCAGGACTGGACATAACTGACACGTCTCTTCGCCTGATCAGTCGACAAATGCCATTATTGTCCAGGCTCGACTTGAGCTACTGTAACCATATCAACGACCAGTCAGTCAATTTACTGACAGCGGCTGGAACAACCACACGGGACTCACTCACAGAAATCAACTTGTCAGGTGACACTGAGCTTAAACTTAAACTAAACTTCATAATACCAGGGATTACTACCATTTTATAATAATATAGAGGTATAATAGAGGTTGTTTGAAACATGCTTTTTTTTTTTTAAATATTACTTAAAATAGCCTTTACTGTCCATTAGAGTACTATCAATTAGACTAATATATAATTTTCATAAATAAGGGACTCTGTGGGGCCTAAAAACAATCAACCAATAGTTGACCTTGGGGGTAAGGGTGTTATTGGTTGATCACGGTAGCTTCAACTGTTATTGGTTTAGCCTGCTGGTAAATAAGGATGTTAAGTTATATATCTATTATACCTTTAATGGCAAAATGCAGGCCAGTTGCATAATAAATCCACATGAACGTAAACCGTTGCAGAGATGGAACATAATCATTACATAATTTTACCATTTGTAAATATAGATATGTATCTAGTTCTGAGTCTTTCTTTTCTCTTTTCAGTTTGTAATCGTGTTACAGACCACTCTCTAAACTTCTTCAAGCGATGTGGCAGCATCAGTCAGATTGACCTTCGGTTCTGCAAGCAGGTGACAAAGACAGCTTGTGAGCGGTTTATTGCAGAGATGTCTGTGAGCGTCCCATTCAGACTGACAGAGGAAAACCTTCTACAGAAGACAAGCTAGTCTCCTGCAAAAATAATAAATTAACTATCTTTGCACTTACTGTTTTTGCTCTTTCAACGGACGATTCCTGTGACAAGTCTCTGACCAAGAAATAAATACAGAGATTTCAATAATGTGATCTTTATCAAACTAATTAATGTAAAACGGCAGTAAAGGCATGCATGTTTTTGAGTTGAGTCTGTTTTATAAAGATGTGGTTGTGGTTTTTTTTTATTTGTAATCTTAAAATATTTGAAAACAGTATTTTTATACCGGCTTCATTTCATTTGTTTACAAAGAAAACTGCTCAGGAGCTAAATCTAATTATGAGTACTCAGCATGTGAATTTTTCCTTTGCCTCAACACTACACTGTCACCTGTGTGCCATAAATTATGTTTAAGCATATTTGTAACCTATGTATCAGAAAATAAATGTACAGTGATGTGTGTCTAAATATCAAATCTATACAAGAATTAATATGAATGATCCTCATATGCCATCACTAAACACGCTGTTTAGTGAACATTAAGTTATTGTTTTTATATATAACATGGTTTATATTTATTTTGTAACTAGATATAGTTTTCTTCGGTGAGATGAGTCAGGTAATGCTTTTTAAATGATTTATCAGGTTAGTTTGAGCTGAAAACAGTATCCATTCAGCAGGACTCTTCTCACTTGGTTCTCCTACAAGTTTAATGAGAAGGACATTACAGTATGGGTTGTGCGTAGTTTAGGATTACCTCAGGTCAATGTGATGTTTATATATGTACATTCAAGACTAAGTGCTAATATGCATTAAAATATTTTCATTTGTAACTGTTTTTCTGTTACGCATTTATTAGAAATGAAGGATCATGGTGATTTTTCTCCTGAAAGTTCTCAATGTCCAAACATAAAAGACAGATCACAGAGTTTGTATACAAAACAGATTTAATTACCAAAATAAAAAGTTTAACATTCCCAAAATACAAAGACCAAACCTAGCGCTACTTACAGCCTCTGAAACAGAAAAGTGCAACCTGCTCAGTTATTGTTTATAATTGCATGGGACACATTGAACGTGATAGCAGCAACATTGGCTCAGTGTGGGTGCAGCAGAGCTATAGTTTTCTTTTTGTTTTTTTTAAATGAACAAACAAAAGGATGGGAATGTGTGACAAAACATAACCAGTGTTGCACAGGCTATTGTCATGCTCTGGTTCAAGCAGATTAAACACGTCAAAACAGTAAATCTCTGTATAATAAAAGAACCCAATCCCAAACATAATAATCTGAACACAACTGAAATAAAATGATAAAATATATAGTTATATACATCTCATATGGATTCATATATGCAAATATACATTAGCTAGTCATTAATTCTATATACTTTCTATACCACAGGTGTCAGTAAACGTGTAGTTATATTTTTAAATAGTTTTATTCAATACATCACTCCTACTTGTGAGATTAAAAAAAATTAACTTCATTCCACACCCAACAATTTTACAAAAACAGAAACATTCACTTCCACAATTAAATTAGGAAAACAGAGGAAATATGGTTGCATGAATTAGCACCAGAGTTGTCTGTTGTAGCCACTTGTCGGCAGATAAGACAATGGTGACAGTGGGTTAGCTATTTCTGTAATCATACAATGTGATCGTGAACACATAATCCAAACAAAAAAAATATTTCTGCCTCATCTTAAAGTGAATAGTATCAATCACCAAGTAACAATGACAGGACCAGTGGCTGAAATGTCCTAATAGAAACTAGAAAGCACTTGGAGAGTGCAGACCTCCACCAATTAACAGATCTAAAAAGAATTCCTGGATCCAGACCAAAATCTAATCACTTCTTCCTTGTGTCACTCATCAGCTTCCCTGAAAATTTCATCCAAATCCGTTCAGTAGTTTTTGCGTAAAGTAGTAAACAGACAGGCATGCCAACAGGGAATACATTACCTCCTCCCTTGGCGGAGGTAACGAACTACATAATAATTAAGGATTTATTATGCACAGCTGTTGAAAATGTGTGCAACCTTTTTTTATAATCTCAAGCCAATGTGAATCCTAAGCAATGATAAATCCGTAGTGAGTGACCAAAGTACTTTTTCTTTAATGTGCTGATAGAGCAACCCACACAATAGATGGAACTATGTGAGTAGCAAAAGGGCATGGCCCAGTTTTTGGCACCTAATTTTCTTACCCACTTTTTGGTGGTGGTGGGATCCGTTGGTGATAGTATATGGAGTCACTTGTATAGACTGAAGTGATGTTACAAAGGGCCACCAGACATGTTTCAGCTACAGTTTGGAGGCAGAATTGAGGATGAGTTTTTAGCAAGACATTGCAAAACTAAGTAAACAAACACCAATACAGGTAAAAGGATAATGTTAACTTTAAGAATGACTCAAAGGGGTACAATCCAAAAATGCAATAGGGCCTTGCCTTTGTGATATGTGACAGTTTATGATGCTGCAGTGGTGTTAAGATTTAAAGACATGCACAGCCCTCACAACATACTGCCTACAGATGGGGCACTCGCTCATCCTTTTGCCACATTTGGTGCAAGTGACCATGTGGCCACACTCCAAGAGAACACAGTCAATGACAGCATCCATGCAGATTCGGCAGAGGTTGTCATCATAGATTGTTAATGGACCCTTTTCGCCATCTGAAATATTATATATATAGATAGATAGTCAGAAAACAAAGTGTGATTGGTAAAGCCCGATAAAGACCACTATAAACACAATCTAGGCCTACTCTGTCGTCCCCGACAGCAAGGTGTTTATCAGCGAAATGCCCCCATATGTCTGCCTCAACTGCTATGGCACAAACGGGCACCTTAATCAGACATTGTGTGATTTCTAAGGGTTTTTATATTGTTAATGAGAATTAAGAGACCTCGCCCCCAAACCATGAAAAACAGGGGAAGGGTCTATTTGACTTTTTTTATGGTTGTGAAGCAAGTTTTTTAACAAATCTTGTAAATTTCCCTAAAACTACATTCTTCTTTCAGTCTATAGGGGGCGCTATAGAGGTAACTGCCATCATATTGGTCAGATGTGTTCAGGGCCGGGGGGTAATTAGGTGTTTCAGGTTTGA
>JAVQKC010110097.1:0-12412 GCA_036025475.1 Philypnodon macrostomus | reverse complement strand
ATAAAATAAAATAAAATAAAATAAAATAAATAAAAAAAATTAAAAAGCATTCTCCTTAAGTAAAAATGTATGTGGTTTAAAAGTAACTTGGTTGAAAATGACTGATTTAAATTCACAAGATATGTGAGAAATCGACTAAAAACGATTGTTTAAAAAGCTAAAATTGTACATTTAAAAGGTATGAAAAACATGGTATGTTAAATGTATTTACATTTGTTGTCAGAGTCTAAGTGGAATCCAGTTTTTAACCTTCATGTAGAGGGAAGCCTTATTTCAAGTTTAGGACTGCAATAATATAAAACTTGACATTGTGTGATCAAATTAAAACCTTAGCCAGTACCAAACTACACTACAAAAAGATTAAATAGACTATTCATATTTTTATTTGGCCACAGTATATTTTTATATGGATAGCATAATTAATTTGAGTGTACATTTCTGTCAGATGGGTACTGACAAGGAGCAAGGAGAACACTTATATCACTATAGTATCACATGCTATGTTTTTTCTCTCATTATCAACCTCTTTTTCACTTGAATCCCCTCCCCCTTGTTTCTATACAACAAATGAAAGATAAGGCTAATGATGGTGACTGTATTATTGCCATTTTCACAGTCCTTGCTGTATACACTTCTATCGCAACATCCGCAGGCCCTAACACGAGAAACAATAACATGTTCGAATCAGACAGGGGGGCAATGAATCTATTAGCGTTATTATATAAGAATTTACAGATATGCTTTAGCCACTGTGTGTCTTTACAAAGGGAACAATACATGGGAGCCCATTGTGTGAAACCAATTAAAATCAAGGCCTGTCATGTACCTACCCTCTCTACAGTCATGTTGCGAATATACCGCTTTCACACCATTTATGTCAGTGCACCTGAGTCCACTGCATTAAGTCCTCGCCTTTTTTTTGCCTTTTCTCAAATATACACTATTACAGGATCTCACTATAGGGCTGAACAAGACATTGTATAATTGCCCCAATATGGGCAAATGCAAAATCTGTGCTTGATAACAACATATGCTATGACCGAACATCTTCAATTGAATGATAATTTAGTCCTAAATTCAAACAATACGACTAAAAGTTCTATATCATGGTACTTTTCATAGTTCAGAAAATTGTTAACTACAAACATTATTCATTCCACATTCATATACATATACTATATAAATATATTGTATACAGGTGGGACTTTGGTATATTCTACACATTTAAAACATATAAATTATTTACTTTCTGTAACATGGTAAATGCAAAAATGTGTATAATGCAAAAATAAGACTCAGTATGAAACAATATATTGCCCTAGCCTGGCAAGCCAGACGTGAGTTCTCTGTATACTCTATACAGAGCGAGTCTGCTGACTCTCCCCTTCACAGAAGGTACAAATATCTCGGAGGAATGTCTGATTGGTTGATCTGCTGTGACGCTTGCTTCGTGCTTACTTCTTCAAAACATTCAAGATGGCGCACGGGAGTAGCAAAAGTTTTTATTCCGCTGTAGGTTTTTACAGCAAAAAATGACACAGGTCAGTTATCTCAAATTTACTGAGCCAAGTAGATTTAACTCTCCATTTGTATATTTACACACAATGTAGGCTGTATGTTTTGCAGCTTTACTGGCGTTGGTCACCTTTCAGATTACTCCGTGCTGTTCGCCCCCCCCCCAGAAATCAATTAATGCGAGTGAGTCACCACACTCACAGCGCAGAGTCTGGCTTGCCAGGCTAATATCAGCCCTAATTAAAGTTTTTAGCCTCTTCTCAAATTTCCACTATCGCTTTTCTCACAATAAGTTTCAATAATCACGTGAGGTAAAGTAAACCAAAGCAGACTCAAGGGAGGGCCATGTTGAAATTTCACATTATCTATTCATCTGCAATAATATAAGGGTCTGATGTGAAGCAGGAAATGAGTTATGAGCTTGCAGCCTGAATGCTTGTGGTCCCCAGCGGCCACCAACCTACACACCAAGATCAAATACACAATGAGAAAAATTTAATAGACCCTACTATAATTTGACTTTTATTTGTTAAAGTCCTGATACATCACTTTAATTATCCTGGCACAACTAATTCAGAGAATCATAGTCGGACTTTGATAGAAATAGCATTAGGGCTGCAGGATATTAGAAAACCATGTGACCATATACTACCAGGACTACACCAGAACTATATCAAGACTAAACCAGGACTCAAATCAGCTAAATCAGAACAAAACCGTATCAATGGCTACACCAGTACTACCCCAGTACTAAACCAGGACTAAACCAGGAATAAAACAGGGCTATAGCAGAACTATAACAGGGCTAAAACATGACTTAACCAAATCTAAACCAGAACTAAACCAGGACTCAACCAGAACTAAACCAGAACTAAACCAGGACTAAACCAGAACTCAACCAGATCTAAACCAGAACTAAACTAGGACTCAATCAGAACTAAACCAGGTCTAAACCAGAAGTAAACCAGGACTCAACCAGAACTAACCCAGAACTAAACCAGAACTCAATCAGGACTCAATCAGAACTAAACCAGGACTAAACCAGAACTAAACCAGAACTAAACCAGGACTAAACCAGAACTAAACCAGAACTAAACCAGAACTAAACCAGAACTAAACCAGGGCTCAACTACTCCACTAAAGACTTGATCCAGACCAGAATAATTTCATTATGGGGTCAGGGTCTTTTAAGGCTACAATACAGTTACAATGTGAATGTTACATTTTGCTGACATTGCAATAAAATATATATTGTGCAGTGAAATAGCATTCAGCGACAGGGACCTCTGTTTTTTTTTAATCCACTGCTTCCTCACAGCTATATCTGATACTGCACTTGTGAGACGGGCAATAGTTCAAACCCTCACCGTGCTTAAGCCTGCCAGCTGCTATTAAATGAGTTTTCGCCTCTACGTCTTGGAGTCTATCCAGAACTTATATTACCTCTTTTCCATAGAGACTACTTTGAACCTAATACCTGTTTTTGGTTTTTCAACACCAACAGAAGTGGCTGCGGACTGAAAGCTACTGTATTATGAGACCAAGACATTTGTACTTGAACTATACTGTTTATCAATCAGCAAACGCCATTGGGAAAGGTGGGCAACAAAGCAGGGACTGAATATGGAAATTCTCCAGCCAACCAGGATATTAGCAATTTTGGGGGGTATTGATATTAAGGTCAATAACTGAGTACCTACACAAAAGTCATTCATACACACAGGATTGCACTGTGCCACAAAAATAAATAAAGAATTTTTGGATATCAATAATAATAGCTTCCATGCTTGCTACTGACAAGCATATAAATAGGACTGCCCAATGCTTGTTCTAAGGACCTACATTTTAAAGATTTTGTAAACGTTGCTGTTATACTAGTTGTAAGCGTGTAATTGATCATCTTTACCAAAGACAATAGTTTTGGTCATCACAGTTGCAAACCTCAAGAGCACTGCCCCGACACAACCTCATCCCAGTGACCGAGGAGGCTCCTTAATGTCTTCCTGATTGCTCTGTTTTTAATTCGCGACATGACTGAGCTGTTACAGTTTCGCCTCAACTGTGCCTGGTGCCTCACACTGACACATATTTTTGTCAAAAAAAAAACTAGATTAGCACACTTTGCCTGTCAGCTACAGATGTAATTTTTGCTTTCCTCAGCCCGCCACCACCGTGTGTGTGTGTGTGTGTTTGTGTGTGTGGATGATTACGTTGTACTGCTTGTGTGCGTATGAAGACAAATGTGTGTGCCTTTCTTGAACAGCTCCTGTCTGGGAGGCATAGCAGGCAGCAAAGAGCTCAGCAGCGCCTCAGTCCCTCAGGACAGGCTGCATCTCTCTCCTCCATGAAAAGCAATCAGAGCCAGGCCTGCTCCCTTTGGACATACCTTTGCCTTTAATTACAGAGAAGCACACATGAACAGGGTCTGTATTAGGGCTTTGCACAAGATATCGCTAATGTATCAATGTTGTAATATTGGCAAACACAATATGTTGACAGAGATTTACACTTGAAAATTAAGTGTCTGGAGCCTTAAGCCAATTTACTGTATGACCAAATAAAAATGAGTCCCACATTAACCCCTAGTTTTTACATGCTTTAGACCTGGCTTAGTCCTGGTTTAATTTTGGGTTAGTCCTGGATCATAGAAGAAAGATGTTACATCCCACAGATCTGCTCTAGTCCTGGTTTAGAGCCTTTAGCTCTGGTTTAGTTGGTCTCAGTTTAACATTAGTCTAGACCTGGTGGAGACTCTTCAGTAGTTTTAGATTTAGTCATAGTTTTGACTTGACATGAATGTTTTACACTTGACTTTTAATGTTTGAAAAGCCTTAACCTTGTCAAAGACATTCAAATATTGTCAATCATCTAGTTCTTTCATATTATATTGCAACATTCAACATGGTGATGGCATATCGCTTCAGTTCTCTGATGTGGGGATGTGGGTGATGCTGAAGGCCTCTATGCTCCACCATGGCCCCAAATCAACACGAAAAAGTCTAGTACCCCTGACTGAAATCACAGCGGGGATCGCACACAAGCAAGAAAAGCCCAGTATGTTTGCGTAACAAGATATTCATATAATGTATTCTACCCATATTAATAGTTAAAACACACAACAAATGCAGGCATTTCCCAACTGTATACTTTCCTAGAGCATACGTATTGATCTGGAAATATGATTAGCAAACATAAATAACAAGGCTACCACTTGTCAAAAAGGTGATTGATGACGATCGGTTTTATTCTGCATAATTGAGAGCCTTTCCTCCCATAAGCAGACATGGTGGAGGCCTAAGGCTGTAGAGGAGAAGCCACTGAGCACACATGGGCAGGGGGAGATAAGAGATTATGTACACACACACACGCAGCTGGTTTTATTGCTGCGACCCAACACTCGGATAGCATTTTAAACACAATCTAGCCGTCAGTGTCCTTGCTATTATGGAACGTGGTGGTGAAATGTGTCATTGGGCTAAATTCCTCACCCAATTTAAACTGAATGAAGAATAGCACTTAAACAGAGCAGAGGCAATGAGATTGACCAGGAGGATATGGAGCAAACGATGATAGAAACAGAATAAATGTAATACAAGCAGAAGGAATATGACAAGAGGAAGAGATGATCGTCCTGGTTAGTTTATGCATCTATGAGCTTCAATACTGATGCTTTTCCCGTCACATGAAGCCTACAGTCCCCACTGCATCATCACACATGGTAATGACACCCTTGTCAATGTGTCAACTCAATTTGGTCCTCTCATAACCAGGCATCTGCAGTATAGTTTTCTATTTGCCTCCCCGTGCTGTCTACATGTCAAAAGAGGACAACTCAGAGATGGACCAAGATCATGTCACACATTTGAGGCTGTAGAATATTATTATTAGTTTATATTTTTGATTTCGAAAGATTGATGTGGAAATGGAAAGATTATACATAAAACATTTGAATCCGATTAAAATCACATTTAAAACAAAGTTAGTAACTAATTCTAACACTTCCACAAACTGAAGACACAGGCTACCATTACTGTGGGATACAGCTCATTATTTCCTATAACATTGGCTTGTCTGGGCTGCAGTGTAGCTGACTGGGACATCCGGTAAACATGTGTCAAGAAGCATCCTTAAAGGAGCCGAGACACAGTAAGCTACTGAACCAGTGACCCTACAGTGCAGGCATTCACTCATGCATTAGTGCAGCTGTGTGTCCTCTGCCATCATCATGTTTGGACCAATTTGAGGAATTTGTCCTTATAAACCATATATGAATCATTTATTAGCATGGCTGGCTGTAAGATGATGTGTTATCCCATTGGGTTTCAATGGCCCATTCATGAATCATTCAGCAGTTTAGACTATAGATTATTCCCCCTTTATTCATTCCTTATTCGTTTTGAGCAGCTTTGCTTTGGATGCATAGCACTGATTCAAAATGACGTCCACAGGCCAATCTCCAAAACACAACACTTCAGCCTTGACTGGCATCAATATACGCGACCACCCGTGCACGTGTGCCTTTGGCAGTATATTTCAGGCTAAAGCATGCAGTTTAGGCAAGTCTGGGTAAAATGATCGATTAAGCAGAGTCATATCGGCTACGACAACTGTCCCAAGGAGGTAGGACTACTACACCGCATGCTTGGTGTGTGGAATAATGAAATGTCCGATGTGATGAAAATCTCTCATTTCAAGCACTATGTGGACATACGGCTGTCATGACTATAGACCTGACTCCATATTCAAATACACGGTCTCAAATAGCAGCATAGTAGGCTATCGTTGCCTACCTCCAGAGCGTGTGCGCCCAAACTGCGATTTTTTTCCCCCTTCCTCTTCTCCCCTCGTCGCAATGGGATCCTTCTCAGCAGCTTTTTGGACAGTATCGGAGAAGCGTCTTTTTTCTCCCGAAATGCACACACTTCCCCTGCATGTTAACCCCCCGCCCTCCCCGCCGCCACCAGCAGCAGTGGTAGCAGCGGTAGCAGCCCGGGCCTGGCCTGATCCAGAAAAGAGCAGGTGGACGCGCCTCTCAGTGATGGAGACAGCGCGACGCTCCTCTCCCCCACCGCTCCATTTTAATCACGGGCCGATTCGTATTCCAGGAACCACTCTCCGGGCTCTATGGGGCGGCCAGCATGTCCCAGCGTCGCCGCTGTTTTCGAGTCGTCGCCTGGCTGTCACGCTCCCTGTTCGCGCCGCCTCCTCGTTTCGTCTCTATTTTACGAGCTGCTTGATGTTGCCATTGTCACGGCGTATTTCTTCTTTCTATTTTTTTTGCAGCTGGACCTCACCTCCCCTCCTCGCGGCGCGCAGTCTCGTAGGCGCGCTCGATGCCTGCTCTCCCCTTTTTCGTTTCTTCTCTTTGGACCTATGAGCGCGCGCACAGCCAGTCGACGCAGGGCACGCAGGCGTTCGCTCGTGTGGACGACGCGCTGAGCAAATCAGGTAGAGCCCACACCGAATAGCACTGTATCATAACAGGGCAGCTGCAATGACATGAATAATGAATAGGCTACTCGTGTTTGCCTATGCGGGATGATAGGCCTACTGCAACCACTTCTCACCATTGCCAGCCAATTCTGGACACTTTCTGTCTTCTTTGTGCCATCTCTGCCGGGCCAAATGAATCAAAAACAGTAGACTACACTGCTCAGCTTCACTGAAAACCAGGCACAGAGACATTTCTATAAAAAAATAAATACATAAAATAAGCCAAGACAAACAATAAAAAAGGAGCAGGCTAAAATATGAATGCATGAGAAAAACAAAAGTCAACCAGGGTCAGGGAGGATCTCAGAGCAGACCCAAGAGGATACACTTCACATCGGGAGAGGACTTGGTGCCTCCCGATGGTGGTGCTAAATCAACTTTCCTCAGTCATATTTATAAGTGAATACATTCGGTGTTGGTTCATGATTATTTGCCATAAGACCAGTGGATACTCAATGACAATATCTGCAAACCATTGACAGCTGCCACCCTGGACTTAAACATATTGGTTAGGGGTGCTTGGCCGTTTGCATTCATGATTTTTTGATTACTCTGTAAGTAATGTGAAATGAAGACCCTGGGACCTCTGAGTTTTTGACTGGTCCAAAGAGTGAAAAAGCCAAGAGGATATAGAGACTTAGTTTGATTGTGTTCTTTTTGTCTCCAACTGATTAATCAAGTGTGTTATTATATTCCTCTCCGTACATTCTTGTACAGCCATTAATTACTTATTACTTAAGCCTGTTTATAGAGTGCACCAATTAGTCTTTAGCCACAAAATCAAAGTGAAGATATTAACCATTTATTCAAACAACATTCTTGTATTTCAATGGTGCAATAAATGACTCTTATTATGTGAGCACAATGGACTTCTGCTTGAAGTCTTACTCATATTACATTATTAATAGCTTCATCAAAGACATACATGCGTATATGCTTAATGCAATATCTAACTTCAATCCCTGGCCACTTTATTAGACAAACCCATTTACCTGTTTGTAAGCTCACTGACTAAAAACTGCTTTGAACATGGACCAAGTATTTCAGAGATGATCTACTGGTGTTTTTTACATACAGTGATGCATAGGGTTTACAGAGAATGGTTTGAACAAGATACAATATCCAAGGAGCAGTGGGTCAAAAGGATTTGATGCCAGGGTTCAGAAAGTGGTTTGAGATAATAGAACAGCAACCTCTAAAAGAATTAGCTACGGCCAGTCCAACATTTACACATTCATACATAGGCAAGGTGGCTGAAGTGTCTTGCCCATGGACACAACGACTTTTGGTGTCCTGGTTGGAGTCAAACTTCCGGTTTCGGTGACAATTGCAACATTATAAAAGTAGCAGAAGACAATATATGTATACTATATAAGCCTATACCTAAAGTGGTCAGTGAGTGTACATTTGAAGACAGTATGTTCAAGTCTAAACCTAAAGTGGTCAGTGAGTGTACATTTGAAGACAGTATGTAAAAGTCTATACCTAAAGTGGTCAGTGAGTGTACATTTGTGAAAGAAACGTAAAACGCTTTCCTGTTGATGAGTAACGTTTATCTTATTAGCTATATTTTTCTTCTCTTTCACATAACATGACTACTGCTTATGATCTCCATAGTAACCTCACATTAGCAATTATTACCACTGCTCCTAAAATATAATGGCAGCTGTTTTTTTTTTTACTAAGAAAGAGAAAAACTGACTGGTAAGATGAGGAGAAGTTCAGCAGATTGGTAGATGCTTAATATGCATAAACAAGAAACATATGGGATTTTTTGAACGTACTTGAACTAAGCAGAAAAGTCTAGTAGTTATAAGTGAAGCTCTATGAGAATATAGGTGTGATAGAGAAATGTGACTGCACCAAAATCCTCACTAACCCACGCCCCAGGCATTCACTCAAGGCTGGCAGAATGGAGCAATGCATCTTTGTAAAAAAATATAGATTTATTGTTCAGCGGTGTCAGTAGGGGCATGGCGGCTTCCCAAAGACATACATGGGTTAGGAGAAATTGTCAATCTAGATACTTTACTGAATCAATGTGAAAGTGAATGATTGTCTGTCTGTGTATGTCTCTGTGTCAGCCCTGGGAACTAACTGGTCATTGTTCAGGGTGTGCCCCGCCTAAGGCATGTTGTCGGGATAGGCTCCAGTCAACCACGTCTGCTAACAGATGAATGAATCGTAAGTGAAATGTAAGGGTTGCTATAGATACATGAGGTAATGAAAATAAAATTGCACTTTCAAACAAGTCAAAATCAGGTTTAGACAAGAATATGAATATGTCATCTGAAGCTCTTCCGATACTTAAATACTTCCTTGTTTTAATTACGTGTGTCCTGGCGTGTCAGGCGAAGAAAATTAAAATGATGTTACTGTGGCACAAATCCCTAAGCTGCTCTGTACTCAGTGAATAATGGAGCAACTCCTTTGAGACAGAGGCAGCAGGATAACTTTGGGCTCACACACAACACACACACAGTAAAAGGTAATGGCACCAATTAAACTTAACCCTGACTCAATCTGATATCATTGGCGTCAGCGTCACATTCTTTATTTCTGATACTATTATTCCATTATCTTTTTACACCTATTGCAGTTAGAAGTCACCGGTGATTGGAGTCCGGCAACTATGGGTCCTAGGCAGAGGATATTTTCTGGACAATTTTACACTCATTTTGCTCTCATTCATTCATAAGGGGAATATATTTTAGAATATAGGAAGAAGCTCGCTAGAAAGAACCCACTGTTACACTGGGAGAACATGCAGGCATCGCTCTTCACTCTGAGACTGTGTTTTGTCAATCATGTCTTCCACTAAATATTTAGAAATTGCAAATCATTTCAATATTCTATGGAACATAAAATATGGTTCAGTTACTTGGAAATGTAAAAGATTTTTGGGTAATAGGGCTACATTCAAGTCTAAATTGGTTAAAAAGTTATTTCACACGTTACTGTATGTACCTTAAAGAGATCAGAGTGATTTGATTGGAGAAAAGTAAAAATGCATTTGTGATTTCGTGAGCCGTGGATTGCGGGCATGTTTGAGGATTGTGCAGCCTGAATCTACTAATATGTGCTCTAAAGTTGCATCATCTGCAGCAGGGCGCACTGAGAGGAGCAAGAGCACGAAATAGCATCAGCAAACTTTAAATATTTACCCCAAGATCAGTTGTGCGTGCATTCATCCTCATTTTGACCGGAAGCACTTGATATAGCACACATGGATTATGCATATACGTTTTCACACCCACACAAAATGGTGGAATTAAATAACTACATCGTTCTAAGGCTCTGATGCATATTTATCAAGACGAAAATGCCCCTGGTCACATTCGAGTTGTATTGTAGAGCATAGGAAGTGAGCTGTCTGTCTGCTGCAGTGGATCGCCCACAGCCACTGTTTGCACAATGAAGAGCAGGCCACAAAAGGTTCAGCCAAGATTGGTCGTGTGTGGTCGTACTCCTCCCATCACTTAAACTCTGAAGGGGTCACAAAAGGGCATAACTCCAGCATCTACAGATGAAGATTTGGTCACACTTTACAGCACAGTAATAATATGGCAATACTGGGGTCATAAACAGGTAATAAATAGATCATAATAAATATAATTGTGGTTAATGTCTACGTGATTACCCTTGTAAATTCACGCAGTATATTAAGCATGGTAACAAGATAGTGATACCCTATAGAATCTAGTAATTATGGGTATCATGTAATTATGGTTAGGGTAAGTGGTGTAATTAGATCAAAATGACTTGGGAATTAGCCATAATTATTCGATTATTACCCGTTTATTACCACACTATTATCAAAGTATTACTGTCTGTAAAGGAAAATGCTACCAAGAATGAATATCTAAACTGAAACATCAACTTGAAACACAATGTTTAGATTTCAATGATCAACATATTAGCCTGCTTTAGGGGCAATTGTTTTCTGGTATTAAATAGTACTTAATATAAAAGCTACAAACTTGTCTGTAAATATGTGATTACATTCCTGTATGTTAATGGCCAACAAGATTCAAGTACAATAGAAAAAAACCCAAACCAGGACTGGTATATTTTAGTCCACGGGTAAATGCTCATCATCTGTGTCCTTGATGACCCCATGGGGCTGAAGTTGATATCTTTGGGCCATTTTTTACAATGGCACGGAATGAAACTTCCCGATCTTTTGTGAAGAACTTCATCTGCTATTAGGTTCCATTTAAAAGACAACAAACCAATTAACAGGTCTGCTTTAAGGGCAGTTACTTTGTGGACATGCCTTCATCCCACAGGTTTCTGAATGATCAAATCAGGTCGAATTGCTTGAAATTGAGGACACTAGTTCAGGGGTAAATGAGCCACAATGCTGTTTTAGCCCACAGTAAAAAAAAAAAATTGTTGTATCCTTCCTGCAATGGTACCATGTCCTTCTGGGGAAGATAATCTATCAAAAAAAATCTGACCCTTACATTTGTTATCTTGCAAACTAACCAATTAAAAAGAAAAACTAAAAAGAAGGCCCTTTTGACAAGTGTCTGATCTCTGTAATAAATAAGAACGAATCAGATATCTTTCGTGTGTGTGCACGTTCACTGCACAGTCAATAATAGTGTCCTGTCCTTGACTGTCACAACATGTTTTGGCCAAGCAAAGAAAAAAGAAAATACATCTCAAGCTTTAAAAACCTGGGTCATGACGGTCAATGACACTCACCTATAATATAACCTATATGTAATCTGTATGTCCTCCAGTGATTGAATTTGAGAATGTATAGTTGTCTTTCCAAGTATCTCTCTGTATGGCCACTGTCCAGGGTGTACCCTGTCTGCTGGGATATCATCCAAGGACCCCTAATGAAAATAAGTGGAAGAGGATGAATGAATGCATTTATAGCTAAAAAAGCTTATATAACTAGGCCTGTGCTGTTGTCCCCGACAGCAAGGTGTATATCAGCGAAACGGCCCCATACGTCTGCTACAACTGTCACCAACAGGCACCTTAATCAGACATTGTGTGATTTCTAAGGGTTTTAATATTGTTAACTAGCCCCCAAACCATGACAAACATGGGAAGGGTCTATTTGACTTTTTTGATTTGTCTGGATGTTTGTGAAGAATGTTTTTTTTCCAGCCTATAGGGGGCGCTATAGAGATAACTGCCATCATATTAGTCAGATGTGTTCAGGGCCGGGGTGTAATTAGGTATTTCAGGTTTGAGCCTAATCGGGCAAAGTATGTGCACGTTAGAGGCTGTCAAATATACCTGACCTCCCAAATTGTAGGGTGGGGTCATCATAATATTTTATGTAAATAAAAGTTCATCAAAACATTATTTTGTGAATTATTTAATTGTCATTAATCAAAGAAGTACCAAACTCATTCCAGTTCTGCATCTTCATGATATGTAC
>JAVQKC010110077.1:0-14785 GCA_036025475.1 Philypnodon macrostomus | reverse complement strand
CACCCTGATGAAGGCACAAGCCGACACGCGTTGGTGTGCTTTTTAATGACTCTAAGCCCAATATGAATTAAAGGCTTTTTAATTATACAAACTAAGTGAGTGCCTGGAATTCTTTGTCCTTTGTTAGGAACATATATTGTATTTGTATATTCAAAATGATGACAGTATGTGCCCATGCAGGGATTGGAACTGGTGACCCTCTGGTCAAGTGGGGGGAAACTTAGACACCACACCACTACCACCAATAGTACTGTACTGTGTCTTGGTTTATTCTGGTTCTTGGGGAGGGTTACGTTTCCAACAGATTATTGTCCAAGAAGTGTAATTTAATAAAACTTACATAGTAACTACCATTAATCACCAGGTTATTAATAATTTTTTACCACACTATTACTGTGCCGCAATGTAAAGTTTAACCGTAATATGCAACTATTGATCAAAGTGGTAACCCACAAAGTCCGATTTGATATAGCTGTAGAGGCCAGGGGAGGGATGAAAATAATAATTAGGACAGATGGGTCAGATAAAAAAAATCTAAAAATTTTTAAATCTAATTTTTAGTTTAGAAAACATATGGACCCTCCAGATGGTCAGAGGTTTGGAACAGCGAGACATGTCTATTGAATTGAGAGGATGCTTTACTGTTAACTGTGTCTAAGTGGAGCTGAGATAGGTCAGATAGTATTTGCACTGTGTATCCATCCAATTTTGCCTTGTTTCACGGTTGTTTCTGAAAGTAGCTTGTTGAAATTAGGTGAGAGAGGGTTATTCAGGCCAGCCTTTTAGAAAATGCATAAACATTTGGATTAACATATGGATTTAGTTTTGTACAGAAGTTCAAACTTACTGAATTTCAATCCAAGCATCAGACAATGAAATTATTGAAAAGTTCTATAACATATTATTTAAAAAAAAACTTTTGAAAAGTGTTGTGATGTTTAAAAGCTTACTTGTGCTCTGTATTTGACCAGAGATACATTTGGAAAAATTGGTTGTTGCCGGTCGCGTTTTTTTGGGCTTATTTAATTGACAGTTCCTCTATAGTCGTTTGTCTGTCTTCTGTAGTGTGTATAGTCAGTGCATTGTTGGCATTGTGCATCTCAAGTGTTGAAGGCGGCACTATCACACTAAAAAGGGCCTATACAGAGAAACAGAGTTTCGGAATCACCTATTACCTCTGTCCGCAAACTACAGATCATACACATGAATGCAATAACTCAAAAAGTCTTTGCCAGATCTTTTTCAGCTTTTCTAGAGAGTTACATATCATGAAAACGTTTAACTGGATTGAGTTTGGTACTTCCACCATTAATGACAAATGATTAATTATTGGCCTGGAGCACATTAATTAAGCCATTAATCCCGATGAACACAAACAAAATTTAATGAATCCAGTGATCCGGGCTAGTGTATATTTAATGTACATAGGCACATTACAGAGGTCAAATAAAGAATGCCTTTATAGCGCCCCATGTTTATGACCCCTATGGGACTCTGGACACTCTTACTTTGGCAGAGAGCAATAAAACTTGGTACAGTGATTCCCCACAGTGTACCCAACATAAAATATTATTGTGGCCCCACCCAACAAACAGGAAAGTCAGCCATGTTGGATTGAATTTGGGAGGTCAGGTATATTTGACAGCCTCTAACTTGCACATACTTTGCCCGATTAGGCTCAAACCTGAACACATCTGAAAAATATGATTCCAGTTCCCACTACAGTGCTATAGACTGAAAGAAGAAAGTAGTTTCAGTGAAATTAACAAACTTTGGCAAAAACATTCACAGAGACCCTTCCCATATTTGTCATGGTTTGGGGGCGGGGCCACTTCACTGCTCATTAACAATATAAAAACCCTTACACATCACACAATGTCTGATTATGGTGCCTGTTGGTGACATAGCATTTGGGGACGTCAGGGGCTGTTTCACTGATCTATTCCTTGTCGTTGTGTACGACAGCGTGGACCTAGTTTTATAATGGATTTTTTATGGTTTTGAACCACTCTGTTTAAAATGATTACTTCATATGCATTAATTCTGCTCTCACCTCTAAAGTCTTTCAGAAAGAGGTGTCTCCACAACGTTAAGTCTGATGTGGTGTTGTAAAAGTGTTGGTTGACCATTGAAAGCCTTGTAACAGAGCGGACATCCAGAAGCCTAAGCACCCTGAGGAGGAGCTCTGGTGGAAGTGCAGCTAGACCAAAGGCCACAGGCAAAGCCATGGCTAAAAACACAAAATAAAACAAAAACAGTAAATAAATAATATCAATACGTTGTTATAGACATAGGTTAATTGTACCTTCTCTGGCTCCAGCGATCAGGGGATATGCCAGCTGGTCTTTGAAGATTCTGGACAGTTTCTTCAGATCTTTGAAAGCTATAGCCGCAGTCTCTTCTACAGACCAAGGACAGTGCACAATCATTTATTTAACAACTTTTATGCAAAGCTTAAGTGAATGCCTCTTAGTTCAAACCTTACAAGAATATTATTTTACCATTTTTTAATTGTACACTGCCTACCTGGCCACTCATTGGTCACATAGTCCGAGGGGTTCAAACATAGCTTGCGAACCGTATCAGCTGTCTCATTAATTTTCAGTGTGGCTACAGAGAAGAAAAAATATTAGAAACCGAGCAAAAGCCAGAGCACCCTGAGATATAGTGCAGAGATTAATATAATAATGACCATTGATGATAAGTGTGGAGCCTGTGCACACAGCAACTAAATATGCTACACTGTTTTCACAGAGAGCATGGATGTACTTGAGCTTATAAACGCCCCCTGCTCCTCTCCATCCAGCAGGCATGTCCACTGACTTGAGCTCACATTCCTGGATCGACAGATGAGACAAAGTATGAGTAAACTAAAAATTCACACAAACATTGACAAATGCATTAAATAATCTACATTAAGTCTCAAAAAACAGGACTCACACAAAAGAGAATTGTAAATTGAAAAATATTACATATACTCTTGAGCCCCCACCTGATGGGTAAATCCAGTTTCAAGCATCAACAAGTTTCCAGCCACAATGATGGCATCGCTGGGACTTGTGATGCTGGCTCCATGGTACAGGAGCTCAAGAGAAAGGGGTGCCTGGCCATCCTCTGCCTCACCGCATAGCATTGGCTCCCAACTAGTGACTGGCTGTCTAGGGTCTAAGGCCCCACTGTTTTCATCTGGGACATAATCCAGTGCACTTTGTGTAGTAGGGCTGCTGCAGCTGGGCTAAAACAGAAAATTGAGACTTCCTGAAGTATGATACAGAGTGATGATGATACACCAAGAATTCACTAGAATTTACACTAATAGCCATAACAGTTATTCAGATAACATGTTATCTACTTAGCCCGTGTTATTAAGTAAGCAGTAAATGCAAACTTAAGACAAAAAACTCACCAGGCTTGAGGGGATTGCTGTTGAGTGTTGGGTGGCATAGCTGGATGGCTGCTCAGTGACAGCAGAAGAAGAAGCAGCAGCAGCAGGAGCAGCAGCAGCAGCAGCAGCAGCAGCAGCGACATGTTCAGGCAGTATGACACAGATCAAATCTCCAGAAACAATGCTACAGGACGACAGAGTCTGACCATTGTCTGAAAGAGGCTCTGTGCCATTTAGGGACAGACTGAACTCTGTGTCTGCACTGAAAACCAACAGCAAGTGTAAAGTGTTTATCACAAATACCACTTAATAAAGGCTTTGTAATGACTTCTTATGATATTACCTGCCATGTCAGATACATTTGAAAGTAAAATGTCTGACCTCAGATCGTGTGATGGTAGAACAGTGAGTCCGATCTGATCCACTAGATCTCTTAACGTAGGATCTTCTCCTGGTAGCTCCAAACGGCTGGTATGCCTGTTGAGCCGAACCCGCAGCTTCATGCTACAAAGGAAAACATAGACATACAAACATTACATTAAATACAAAATTGTATGTTGAAAGCATTCTATCTCGACGGCTGAAAGCTATAGGAGAAGAAAGTTTCAGCAGTTTTTTTCTAGTGCGTCACAGAAGAATATTTGAACAGTGTCATTGTGTTGTAGCCATGGATGTAATAGTAAACCGTTAATAGTTGTGAATATATTGTAAATCATCAAGTCAGAAGTACTGAAGTCGGAAGTTTCTGATCAAAGTTGCATGGACAATTACCTTAACCTTCTACTGCAGAAGTGACGATAATAATAACCCCGACAATGTTATCCATGCTATCACATGATAATAACCAATGCACTGTGACGTTTCGGTTTTTATTCTGTGACGTTCAGTTACTTCTGTTACAAAATATACACATTAAACTGACAGCTAGCTTACGCACAACTGCAAGATTTGTTAAACAAGACAAGCTGGTGTTAGCTAAATTATTTTAGTAAGACAACTTGACACTTACGTAGTTTTTGTAAATGACGGCGTTGTTAATGAAGGATAAGTTTCATTTTTGTAGCAAACATGACTGTAAACAAAACAAGCTCCAAAGCGTCAAACTGACGACTTCCGCTGAGGAGTTTCTAGCGTCGTCAACATAAAAGCTTTTAATGGTTTTTCGTTAAGTGTGTGCTTTTATTTTTTAGGGGGCGTCAATACACTGCACTACGCTACACTACACAAGAGACTACAACTACGGCAAAAGAGTAGTTCATTCAAATCTTTTTAGATTCAGATATCAACAAAACGCCAAAAACAACAAAACACAAACAAGAAGACGTTTACAAAACACACTGTCTTCATAGTGTGTCCAGCATGTACCTAACGTCAATATCCAATTTATAAAGTAACATAATTTCTATCCGTCTAGACTTTAAACTCGTATGGGCTTCCGTACCGCTCTGAGTCGATACTTGCAGCCGGTAACGTCACATTAATATTCGAAATACTAAATAACTTCACAACCTAAAAGAAATGAGTCGAAGTTACAACGATGAGCTGCAGTACTTGGACAAGATCAGTAGCAATTGCTGGCGCATTAAAAAGGGCTTTGTGCCCAACATGCAGGTGAGGCACAAAGCTTTTAACGTGGCTAGCTTCTTAGCTTATGGCCCAATGTGGACTGCGTACTGCATTGCAACCTGGAGCCTACATGTTAGGAACTGATATACGAGATTATTAAAGGCAATTTCTAAAGACTTAAAAACAAAACACATAAAAAACAAGCTCGTGTATATATATATGTTTATGTTTTTTTCTTTTATGGAGTATCATATTCTAAACATACTGAAATAATAAGCTTTAAAACTTTTGTTCTTCCAAATTAAGCACATTTCATATCCGAGATAACTGTAACACAAACATTACACTAGCTTCTGAAGTACTGAACTTCATTTCAGGTTGAAGGGAACTTCTACGTCAACGACTCCCTGGAAAAACTCATATTTGAAGAGCTTCGCAATGCCAGTCGAGGAGGAGGTTTGTGCAATTACTTTTTAGTTTTTTGCTTAAAATAATCATATAATTTGGACTTTCCACTAAGAAACAAACGGTGTTATATTTTAGGTGTTGGTGGATTCCTCCCAGCCATGAAACAAATTGGAAATGTGGCAGCGCTCCCTGGGATTGTACATGTAAGCTTGAATTGCTAGACAGTGTCACTACAGACAAGTGTTCTACATTTGATTGAACATGATTTTTAACAAGTTCTCTTTTCATCCTTCTCTGACAGAGGTCTATAGGTCTCCCTGATGTCCACTCTGGGTATGGGTTTGCTATTGGAAACATGGCAGCTTTTGACATCGATAACCCTGATGCTGTGGTTTCCCCAGGTGCCAGTAGTATTAAAGTCATATAAATACAAATTAATAACTTAACTACTTTTATTTCGATTTGCCAATTATATGAGTAAACTGTTTGATTAAAATGTCTGTTTCCTCAGGTGGTGTTGGTTTTGATATAAACTGCGGCGTCCGTTTGCTCAGAACCAATTTAGATGAGCAAGATGTTCAGCCGGTGAAAGAGCAGTTAGCTCAGTCGCTGTTTGATCATATCCCAGTTGGAGTTGGCTCCAAGGGAGTCATTCCCATGAGTGCCAAGTAAGATTACATTTTGTCAATAAAAAATAGCTTGCATGGTCTCCTCTATTATTGCTTGTTTACCTGATTGTTGTTAGAGATCTGGAGGAGGCTCTGGAGATGGGTGTGGACTGGTCTCTGAGAGAGGGCTATGCTTGGGCTGAGGACAAGGAGCACTGTGAGGAGTACGGCAGGATGCTGCAGGCTGACCCCAACAAAGTGTCCTCAAAGGCCAAGAAAAGAGGATTACCACAGGTATTTACATTATAAGAGACATTTTGTATTTAATTTTAGAATAGAGCATGAATAAAAGCGTAGTAATGTTATTATTCTTCTAAAGCTTGGGACTCTAGGGGCAGGAAATCACTACGCTGAAATTCAGGTAGTGGATGAGATATACAATGACTACGCTGCCAAGAAGATGGGTATTGACCATAAAGGCCAAGTGTGTGTGATGATCCACAGTGGGAGCAGAGGACTTGGGCACCAGGTGGCCACTGGTAAGTCTAAAAGTTCAACTCAACCTGCAAAACAGTAACAAAATGTGCTAAAGTTTCAGAAGACCTACACCAGTCACATTATTGATAAAGACAACATTTTGGATCCTTTGACAGATGCCTTGGTTGCTATGGAAAAGGCAATGAAGAGGGACAAGATCATAGTGAACGACCGTCAGCTAGCCTGTGCGCGTATCTTTTCACAAGAAGGACAGGACTATCTGAAAGGCATGGCTGCTGCTGGTAATTATGCCTGGGTCAACCGCTCGTCTATGACTTTCCTCACTAGACAGGTAGGAATAAAAGGCAAGAACCGTTGACCATGAAGAAAAGTAAGCAATGAATCTGAATGTATTCTTTATTCATCCAGGCCTTTTCTAAAGTTTTTGGAACCACACCAGATGACTTGGACATGCACGTAATCTATGATGTTTCACATAACATCGCTAAAGTTGAGGAACATATAGTGGACGGCAAACAGAAAACCCTCTTGGTCCATCGCAAAGGCTCCACACGGGCATTTCCTCCACACCATCCACTCATTCCTGTTGACTACCAGGTCCATCCCCAAGTTTAATCCCTCTTTGGAGATGTGAATATGGGACAAAAAATAATATTTTTCTTTCCCAACAGCTCACAGGCCAGCCAGTGTTGATAGGAGGAACAATGGGAACCTGCAGCTACGTCTTGACAGGCACAGAACAAGGGATGACGGAGACTTTTGGCACAACATGTCATGGAGCGGTACAAGGCTTTTTACTACAGTGAAACAGTTTGATTTCAGTTTTGAACAATAAACTTACTGAAGAGTACCATGAGATTTATATATAATCTTAGCACTTTTTATATTTTTCAGGGCCGAGCTCTTTCTAGAGCAAAGTCACGCAGAAACTTTGATTTCCAGGATGTTTTGGACAAACTAACCGATATGGGCATTGCAATTCGAGTGGCTTCACCCAAACTGGTGATGGAGGAGGTAAGAAAAACATACGCGTACCCGTTCATGCTAGTGCTGATTATTAAATGTATGTATGAAATCATTTATATTTTATTTATTAGGCCCCTGAATCATACAAAAATGTGACTGATGTTGTCAACACGTGCCACGACGCCGGAATCAGCAAAAAGGCCATCAAACTGAGACCTATTGCTGTGATTAAAGGATAAACACTATGAACAGAACACATCACAGGACAATGAAACGCCAAGACAAACACAATGATAAGAGAGGTTTACAGTTATTATTTGAAATAACAGGAGTCGATATTAGAGAAATATTTTGTTTTTGCCCTAAATGTGATTTGATTAAAGATCACAAAACTGAAATGGAACCTACTTCATCTCGTACTTGACAGTAACATCTATACATTGACCCCATTAAAATGCTAACTCTATGCAGTTCCAACTCAAATAAAGCACAGGAGAATTTTCCAGATTAACACTTTATTGAGTTTAACAGAAATCGTAACTGGACCAATTGCATCAAAAATAACTCTTAGAAAATAAGATTTTTTTAGATCTTTCATTTTGGCTTGGAAAAAAAAAAAGTACATTTCACACACAAGTTATGTCAAATGTGCATACTGCCTGTGTGTCTATGATCTAGTGAACACAACTATGGTACAATGAACACAATTATGTAGACTGTACATGTTTGACAATTTAAATTGTGAATATTTCCTTGGTTTGAAAAGGAGTTATGGGAATTGTGAAAACACTAACATTGAGTTGAGTAAGAGCTAGTTTTTTGTTTAATAACCCATATAGGTGTGGAGATATGGGTAGAACTGAAAGTTTGTTTGAATTGTCTTTCATTTAAGCTTTAGCTTGCCATTTTGATGAGTCTCACTGAATGAAGGACAAAACAGATACAGGTCCAAAGTGTGTTAATTTCAGACCAAAGAAAAATAGCACATATTCTGCCTGACACCAAGCAGGTAAGTCCAAAACGCTTTTATAATTGATGTACAATTGTTGCCAAGTCAACAGTATTGTGTTTTTTTTTTAAAAGTCTACAATTCCATCAATTACTACCGCTAATAGTAATATACAAATGTATGCCTGTTTAACTTAACACAGGCACTTTACAGGCTGCATTTCATTGCCATCATTCCTAGGGGGAAAAAAATGGAGCTTGTTGAGGTATAAACGAACAAAGCATTGTCAAAGACTCTTTACATCAGTAGGAATTACAAGAAGCAGTCTGTGTTGAACAAAGTTGCACTGTTTTACGCTCAATGTTAGAGCTCCTTCACAGTATGACATGCAGCAAGTGTTGCATAATGAGTTGGCTGAGCATCTGATTTGTCACAAACACTTATCCTGGAAAAGTCCAACTGCTTCTGTACAAGGTAAATGTTTACTTGAGCTGTACACAAGAGCATTACTATGAGATCTGCAGTTTATAGGAAGCCCATTTGTGTCTGGAAAACAGTGGTAAGGAATAAACTTGTTGTGAAGGATGACGTAGTGGATTAGTCATAGCATTGTACTTTTAGAATTAGATAATGTAACATTTACTTTTCTGGCACAAATGAGCTTCCATAGAAATATTAAAAAAATAAACCTGGGAACTTTATTTACATTTTCTTAACACCCTCTTATTTACAATTTCTTTAATCTCACGTCTACTTTGATTTTAAATGAAAAATCAGCCCAGATTCAACATTTCAGATTGACTGTGGCATTCATGCGAATAAACGGCTACTGATAATTACAACTAAGCACAACGTCTACATATGGGCATTGATAACTGATTGCATTTTAAAGTTTCACTTCAAACCTAAATTTTACAAAGAAAAAAAATCACTGCCATTTTAAATCAAAATCGATTTCCAGCCCTTATTCTTTCCACTTTGTGACAGCAAACAAGTAGACGAACATGTGGCTCCTTAAGTTTTGACTAGAATAAAGCAATTTTTTGACAAATCCTATATTTTTAGGATAATTCTCCCAGGTTTACTTCTACAAGTCCGTTCTGAACAACTTTTCTGACCCACACCGGAGCTTCTCTCAGACGTCTGAACCGTGGACAGCTCATCTCACTGGAGGACTGTTTCCATCAATCCCAAGACACTGGGCTTTGTGATGCATTAAGTGCGGCTCCTAGGATCTTTTTCTTAAGCTTTAAGTGGAAAATACATCCACTTCACTTCCCATTAGTCACAGTGTGCCTTATCTTCCTACAGCTTAGCTTGCTGAAAAAATGCCTGCACAGACAAACACAAAAGTATAAGTAAATGTATTAAAACCATCCAGGTTTTTGGGTAAACAGTTGAACTCAAATGCAACCCATTAATTCTGACCTTCATGTAGGTTTTCAAAACTTTGACATCAGGCTCTAGCAGGACTTGACACAACTCCTAGGAATAGAGACAATTATGCTTATAAGGCCCCAGAACATAGATGTAAGACTGTCCCATTGAAACGTTAAGCCCATTGTACCTGTGATATTTCTGGAGACACATGAAGAGAAGGCAAATATTCCTGTTGTAGGAACTGGATGAACTCTGGTCCCTAAAACGAACACAACGATGATTAACAGTAGGCTATTTTTACCTGCTACTACCTGTGTTAAAAGGCTCATGTCCTTTACCCGTTTGAGATGAATCATTTTCAAGGTGACCGCACACTCAGACAGTGTCTACAAAACACACAAAGTACTTTACTACTGTGAGAACACAAACTTGAGCAATATCTAATGCAGAATCTTACCAGCACTGTCTGTGCATCAGAGAGGTCAAATGTTGGTTTAAGAGGAGCCATGAAGCAAGCAGGGACTATGTTTTTGTAGATGAAGTCAGGGAAGCCCACCATGCCATCCTTTCCCCCTAAGAAACATTAAAACATGTATGCTTATACATATAAGACACACAGTGAAGTAAATAAATGTATTATTTGGTTTTAATTGTACATTACCCCAAAGCTCTACTAATTTGGAAAGGATAATGAAGCAGGTTTTCTGAGCAATAGGGTCAGGAAAATCCACCGCTCCCTGAATGATTGTAAACACAACCTGCTCAATGTTCTCTGCTCCTATGGAAAAACATAGAATATATTACATTCTTTTGTTTATTTCAAAATGTCTACTTTTGCATTTGACTGTTTTTAGTTTACAGTGTAACTCACCCTGATTGGCCATCACCTCATTCATCCCACTCCCAGTGACAGTCTGAATGAAGCAAAAGTAGCTTCTCCTCAGCATCTGTTTCTCCAAGGCCGCTGCCTGGTCATTCTCCTCTGCTGGTCGGGCTAAAACCTCAAAAATGGCAAGTACCAGTGGCATAAAAATCTGCTGTAGGAAGGGAGAAACCTGTCGCTGCCATGGCAAGATAAGAAAGAGTTAGTTGTGTTGTAGTTAGTTGTTGACAGATTATACAGATGTTTTTGCAGATGTACCTTGAACTTTGCCGTGATTTGGCTAATGAGTGGGATGAACTCTTGCAGGTCCTTTGCCTCACAGTCTTTCAGCATGTGCTCAGAGGCAGCAGGTATAAAGGGCAGGACCTCCTCTTCCAGACAGATGATCATTCGATGGAGGAAGGAGCGGACCGAACTGCGCAGCACTCCTCTCTGAACGGGACAGCTCAGAGCAGGCAGAAAGGTCTGCAGGCAGTCTCTGTAGACCTCTGTGCAGCCACACTGCTTTACAGTCTGCTTGTTACTGAATGCTTTACTGGTCCGACTAAGAAAAACAACATAATCTTAATCATAATCTTTAATTTTGTTAAAGTTAGAACTGAAATGTTTATATGACATTAACACATACCTGGCAAAGCCAACAGCATGGCTCAGACAGTCAGCAAGAGCAGACTGTCTTTCCTCTTCTGTCTCCTGTGACAGTTTTGCAAGAAGTAGACGAAAGGCCTCCATTAGTGGCGTCAGCAGGCTTCTCATCATCGCCTGCTTCCTCTCCACTGGACTTTCACCATTGACAATCAAAATGCCAGCAGTCTCAAACATGAATAACTGATCATCACTCGTCAAAAGTGCGGGAAATCCATTTTCCTGAATGAGACAGACAATTATATTCTTTACAGGTTTTTCAGTTTTCAAGAGACTTGGTTAAAAGCTAATACAGACAGGCGGAGCGAGTGCAAGCAGGTCCTGGATCCTAGTCAGGATGTCCTCAATGAAGGCATTCATATGTTTACTGTTAAGAAGATACACATTTTTTTTAGTCAAGTCTAATTTGCAAACTGCTTCTAAATCATGTTGTGTCTGTAGTGACTTACTGCAAAGTTTTGATGAATCTGGAAAAGAGGTAAGCCACTCTGCTGCGGACCTTTGGGCTGTTGTTTCTCAGTCCTCTTTGGTCCAGAAATGCCATCTTTACAAAAGGCATAAACAATTCATCTTTAGAAAATAGGATACCACACAAAATTTCAATAGCTGTCAGGTGTCACTCACCAACACATTAGGAATGTGCTGAGGTTCCACAATGAAGAATTTATCATATCGGACTACAGTCTCAAAAAACTCTAAAGCCACTGAGGTGTGCTGGTAACTGCTTACACCACAGGACACCAGCTGAAGATTGACAGAGGAAAAGAATCAAGCAATACATTTTCCATCAACTTATTTGAATCTTGATTTAAGCCTCAAAACTAACCGTCCTCATCATATCCTGCAATGCACTTGTCTTTGCAGTGTCACCAGAGAAATGTGCACCATGAGAAGCAGGCAGTGCCTCGCCAAGCATGTACACAAGTCTTATTGCTACTTCAACCTCCATGAATGGAGCCGTCTGCCAGTTTCTGAGAACATAAAAAGGCAGGTTAATTCAACGTGATGAACTAGGAGGCTTAACCTGCTACAAAGATGTTCAGACAGCACACTGTTGAGTAGTAAGCACAAATTTACTTAAGGGGTGTCTGTAATAAAGTCTTACTGCATGGTGTTGTTGAAGACTCGTCGTACGGCCTCCAGCAGCAGCTCGGGAGACACTTGAGCCAAACGGTCCAGAAGCATCTTCAGCTGCTTCCGGTACTCCACAAACATAGCTTCATCTTCACCCTCATTTTCAAAGTTGTACTCATCATCATATGTCAGTTTCTTCATAACCGCCAACATTATCGCCTATATGAAACATACTTTTATATACACTCAAATTTATTATCATTCCAAATTATAAGCAAAATTGTCAAATACCACAAACCTCAATGTTTGCTTTCTGCTGATCTGTGAGCTGGGGAAGCTGTAATAAAAAAATCAAAGTGTAGAAAATTAATGGAAAAAGCCCAGTCATTGCAGAAATAGACAAATACATTGACCTTACCTGTTTGAGCACATGTAGGTAGTCATAACAAAAGCCCACAATATTTGCGGAGATATCATCATCCTCGTGCACCAACAGTTGCAGCAATAGAGGCACTTTGGTCTCCAAAGCCTGAAGAGACTCAGCTGCCTCCTTTACGCTGCCGGCTTTAGCCAACTTGGTCCAACTCAGCACCAAACTCTGCCCCATGCCGTTTATCAACCGAGAAAACTTGGCCAGGAAGTCTACATCCTCCTCCTAACGACAGAGAAAGAGGAAACAAATAAATCTTCCAGTCAGGAAACATGCAAAACATCTGGTTGTAAACTTGTTGGTGTAGCATGTAGCTATCTCCACTGACTTTAAGTAAATGCTGACAATCAAGTTTTTGCATATGTGGCATCTAAACTGTTCCATAAACACCACAGTCCAGCAGCCCTAAGCAAACCATTTGTACATACTGCTACAAGAGCCGTTTTTGACATGATTAATAAAAAAATGAAAGACTGTAGGTGACCTGCTCCACATTGAAGAAACCTGCAGTCTGCAGCACTTGGCACAACGACTCCACCAGCTTGGTTTTGTCCACAGGGTCCATTCCTTTATTAACGATTTCATACAAGCAGTCACATGCCTCTTCCCTTAGCTCCTCCATAGACATCTGACTCAAAAGCAGGTTCACAAACCTAAACATGTACGAAAACATGATTGTGTTGGTCATCGAAAAAACACATAAACACCAGTTGCTAGGGGTTAAGTTAAACAACTAACCGATCATTGGCGATGAGACTGAGGTCAATCCAGGACACATAGGACCCCACCACCTCCAGACACAGACAGGTGAGCTCTGGGTGGGACTGCTGGTACGTCTGCAAGATCTGAAACCAAGACTCCACCAGACTGGGGATGCACTGCTCACGCATAGTGTCTTTAATTAGAATATTCCTGCGGGTCTCCTGAGGTAAAACAGAGAGCAGTGAGCTTATCAATGTTACCAACATGACATAATAAGAGCCTACGTGCCTCAATCAAGACAGGTTGTATCTGCTAATTACTAATAGTTAATTAAAGAAGTAACATAAAACACTGGATAATTTACATAATATGAATATTTTTGTATACATTTGATCTAATCTATTTTTCTTGCCTCGGGTGAGTGCATGATGTCCCGGTCAACCACCTCTGCGTCAATGGCCATAAGTGTCCTCAGGTAAACGTCAACGCCATGAATGTTTGAACCAACAAGAGACAAAATGTCAAAGAAAAATTTGGGCCACAGAGTCAGATACTCCATGACAAATGTGAGGGCGAGGACTTGAGCAGCCTTGTTTCTGATGAAGGATTTCTCAGGCTGAGGGCTGATTAACTGCACATAAGAACAACAACAAAGGTTTTCTGTTATTTTGTCACTTTTCTTTTACATCTGCAGTTAAAACAATACAAATATTTACCACCCAACGGAAAAAATTCTTTAAATTCTCTCAAATGTAATGAGACACAATAATAGGTTTGACAGCCCTACTGGACTGTTTCCACTACAATTAAAGTAGTGTTTGTTACATTGTTTCTTTGTTGTGTTCTTCCTTACCTGACATTGGAGCCACTTCATCAGAGACTCTCTGATGAGCTGCTGTTGAGGAGCACTTAGACCTGCATGTCTATAAAACAAGTGGTACAGATATAACAAAGTCAAATTAATATTGTTTAAACATATGTTGAAATTAAATATAAATTCTTGTCACAATGACTCCTCACCTGTATTTAATTTGATGCTCCAAAACTTGAAAGCAGAAAAACTTTACATGGTCGTCACTAAAAATAAATCATATACAGTGAAGAAAACAAGTATTTGAACACCTTGCTATTTTGCTATTTCTCCCACTTAGAAGTCATGAAGGGGTCTGAATTTTTCATCGTAGGTGCATGTCCACTGTGAGAGAGATAAACTAAAAGGAAAAATCCAGAAATCCCAATGCATGATTTTTTTATGATTTATTTGTGTGATATAGCGGCAAATAAGTATTTG
>JAVQKC010110072.1:0-12528 GCA_036025475.1 Philypnodon macrostomus | reverse complement strand
TACTTTGGCAGAGAGCAATGAAACTTGGTACAGTGATTCTCCACAGTGTACCCAACATAAAATATTATTATGACCCCACCCTACAACAAACAGGAAGTCGGCCATTTTGGATTGAATATAGGAGGTCAAGTATATTTGCACATACGTTGCCTGATTAGGCTCAAACATGAAACACCTAATTACCCCCAGCCCTGAACACATCTGACTAATATGATAGCAGTTTCCTGAATAGTGCCCCCTATAGACTGAAAGAAGAATGTAGTTTTAGGGAAAGTTACAAAATTTGGCAAAAATATTCTTCACAAACATCCAGACATATCAAAAAAGTGATATAGACCCTTCCAATGTTTGTCATGGTTTGGGGGCGGGGCCTCCTAATTGCTCATTAATAATATAAAAACCCTTAGAAATCACACTATGTCTGATTGGTGCCAGTTGTAGCAGACGTATGGGGCCGTTTCGTTGATATACACCTTGGTGTCGGGGACGACATCGTAGGCCTAGTGTCATTAACAAATTACTGATAGGTCAATGTTATTAGCAATATCAGCCACAAATGAGTTCCAGATCATCTGTATGAATGCAATACAGTAAAATAAAGTCAAATTATACTCTCTTTCGCAAATAACAAATTGCATTCAAAAGCTTATTAAGAGCAAATTCTGAAGCTCTGCAGGTAACTATACTAATTTTGACTTCTTAGTGGGCCAGTTTTCAAAGCCCCCATCGGCATTCTCCCAGCAAAAGTAAAAAGGTTGGCATGTTTAATTCAGCATCACCACCATGAGCCCTGTCACCATCTAGATTTATATGTTGGCCTGAGAAGGAACGAGGAGCTGCCTGGGAATTAACTAGCACCGGGATGCTAATGGCAGATTTAGCATGCACTTTACCAAATCACCTTAATCCACCACAGTAGTGCGCTGAAGGGAGCGATGGGAACAAAAAAGTAATTACTTTTCTGACAGCGGGGCAAATTATTTTTTTTTAGGCTGCATATTCTCTCACATTCAATTCCTGTTACATTTGTTAACATAAAAGACATCAGTGTATTCAAATGGCCTTTTATCCCTGGTATTTCAATGCTCCTAAGCTTGAATAAATAAAATGGATCAAGGATGACATTTCTGTAAGATTCCATGGGTGCATGTCACCTTCAGGTAATGGCAGCCTTTATGACTGATGTTTTACTGGATGCATTAGTAGGCATAAAAGTTTATTAGGCAAGCAGCACCGGGGAACTGTTAAGCCTGCAGGGCCGTATTTCACTGTTTGGCAGAGCTTGCCCATACTGCAACAACTATCCATTGAATAAGTCTTCTCACCTATAATTGCGTTTATGGATTTGCTAAAAATGGCCCTGAAATTTTGGCTAGAGTTTTTTTTTTCTTTTACAAGAATTTCATGATGTAAATGTCAATAGATGACAATAAACCTCTCTCATAGGCCGGTGTAATATTTGGTAAGTGGCTTTCTTAAATTGGGTATTGTTTGGGACATTTTGCATGACATTGAACGTGAGATTTCTCAATTGTTTGTGTTGCAGGCATTTGCCCTTCACTGAGCATTTTGGGCCTATCAGAGGCAGTCACATAGTGTTTTATTTATATACATACATATATATATTCAAATACAATTAGTTGGATCTTTGAGATTCATGAAGGAACACTGCATTCCTGGACGGATTATGACTATGAATTAACATAATTACGTAATTATGATATAGTATAAAGTCTTGAGGGTTTTTTCATTGCACTGCCAAGAAAGGAAAAATACTGATCATTACTAAATGGATCTGGATCTCACAGGCAGTTGTGCAGTAGGTTTAGTTGTGGAAGTCATAGCAGATATTTTGTGTTTACTGAAGAGGGAGATGCTTGTGCACAGCCCTGAGGGGAGCCCTTTATCCCCGTGTGTTTAACATTCTCTAGAGCGAGAAGACGAGCGATGGCGGAGGCGTGGGAGACTTTTATCAGCCCAGATGAGAGTTGTCTGGAGCCCAGCTTTTGTGGCCTGTCTGTCTGGGTGTCCTTCACACTCACGGCTTGGATGACAGGGATTGGATGTAGGGAGGGGGAGCTTTCATATGACAGAAGGCTTTGCCTAATAGCCAGTCTGTTCCCGGCTCTGTCTGTTTTTATCCTGTCTTAAATTATTTTTTCCATCTCGATCCTCATTCTCTTGTGCTTCATTGGACATATGTGCATCTTGACAGTTTTTCATTTCTTATAGAGACATTATCAGCTGAAGAGTGAAGATTATTGCTCCAAGTTTGCCGCAAAAACGCTTTTAATTTTCAAATGTCTTCAGGCGAATTGAGATTCCTGAAGCAGAGGCCTGGACACCTGGGTGGTTGACTGATTAAGGTGGCGCCGGCGTTCTGTTTCTACAGAGGGCAGTTTGAAAGAGACAGCGGGGGGTCTCCTGCCAGCCCTGCCAAGTGCGTGGGCCCTGCTCCGATCAGTCAGACTCTATAATGGCTCTCCGGCCGTGGGACTGAGCCAGGCACTGCGTCACATGACTGCACATCAAACCGGCAAGGTCTCCCTCCGGTGAGCTGGGCTCGATGGTGCCCATGGGGACAAAACAGGGCAAGGGAGGACAGAAGGGAGAAAGCATAGGGCCTTTGACATGCCATTTCTTTAAAAAGATACACTTAAACTACAGCAATAGAAGCAGCACTATCTGTTTTTCAATATTAAAAAGAACAGTTTTTCCTTCCTGTTTCACACAGGTTTGTTTGCTCAGGTGCTGATGTCCTCTGTAACTGAAAACACTTGGGTTTACATAGATAGACCAAGAAACCTCTCTACACACTACTTTCTACTATTACCGCCGCCAAACATTGATGTGTGTGTCTGTTAGCAACTTTACGCAAAAACTACTGAACAGATTTAGATTAAATTTGCAGGGAACGTCAGGGGTGACCCAAGGAAGAAGTGATTATCTTTTGGGACTGATCAGAATTACCGTTTGGATCCTTTTGAGTGCAAACTTCTTCCTACCGAATTTCTCATGGGGGCCCACGTCACCCCCTCCCTCTTGTGAAATCCGACACTTGGAGACGGGAGCGGTGACACAGTTAGAGTAAGTCTAAAGTGAAAAAATGATGCTTAATAAAAACCACCAGGACATAAAAGTTTGTATAAAAATAAGCAACGGCTCTGGTGGATTTAGAGCCACTGTCAGTGTCAACAAGTACTTTCTTTTAAAATTGTGTTGAATAGTGGACACTGAACAGCTTCATGTGCTCCAGCTCTCAATCTTTAAATCATTTAAAAAAAAAATATTTACAAATATGGTCTTATATTCACTGAGAAATGCTCATTAAAAGTTGTGTGAAGTAATGCATCCATTACAGAACGCAGTCGCTACAGCAAACATGCACCTCCTTTTCTCACAAAATCATAAAACCAATACAAACGATACGTTCAGAGGGTCCTGACAGAGGGTTCTGTTCGTATTTCTTGAGCCACTAATCACAGCATGAGTCTGAAGGCTCATACACACCCTCCTGTGACTGTGGCATCAGTGTGCGTAGCAGCAGGGGCTAAAAATCAAATCAGCCTTCCCCCGGCCCTGAACACATCTGACCAATATGATGCCAGTTACCTCTATAGCACCTCCTATACAGTTTACAAAATTTACAAAATTTGCCAATAAACATCCTTCACAAGCATCAAAAAAGTCAAATGGACCCTTCCCATGTTTGTCATGGTTTGGGGGCGGGCCACTTAATTATTCATTAATAATATAAAAATCCTTAGAAATCACACAATGTCTGATTAAGGTTTCTGTTGGTGCCATAGCGTTTGTGGCAAACGTATGGGGGCGTTTCACCGATATACACCCTCCTCCACAAAGGAGGTAATGTTTCCGGTAGAATTTGTCTGTACATCCGTCCGTCTTTATTTTACTCAAAAATTACTTAACAGATTTGGATGAAATTTTCACGGAAGCCCAGGAATGACACAAGGAACAGTTAGAGGTATCCAGATCACCATCGGGATCCAGGATTTTATAAATAAATGGCATCTATTAGCCCAGAGGCATGCCAATACATCACAGGGTAGGCAAAAGTTCCTTCCCTCATACTTCATAAAAAGAAAACCAAAAGAGTGCTACTGTATAACATTTTTTAAACAATCTGTGCCAGATGACATTGTTTTATTAGACTATTAGTGTTTTTTCTGTGGTTTTGATAACCCATCATTGTATTGAGATGATTTGAATGATTCTGAATTGAGGTCATTAATATAAAACAAACAGAAAACTCACTGTTTTTATTCTGTGGTGATGTCCAGTTCTACAGAAGCCATTTACAATCGAGTGCATAAAGGCGACATTAGCTACCCTGGTGGAGGTCTGCAATCTCCGAGGACTTTCTAGTTTGCATTGGCTAGTAGTGAGAGAAACAGGACCTTAATGGATATGAAGTTCTAATCTAGTGGCAAAAAAAATGTATTCAAAATAATTCCCAAGGAGCACTTTTACAGTGTATATTGATATTGATTTATTGGGTTATTATAGTTTCAAGCATTACCATCATACAATCTGCAACATTACAAACATACATACTTACCAAAATACAAAAAGCTCAAATTAATTTGCCATTGTCAAAGTTCTCAAAAGTCAAATGTTGTCTAGAGGATCATTTGGGACACCAATGCATATCTAGCGGACAATAAATAATTCTGGTCAAGTTTTACTTTCAAAGTCAAACCTGTCCTTATTTCCCTTTCATTGTGAATATATATCAATGGTTTAAATTGAAAATTCCGTATCTGACGCTACTTTGAAGTTTGAATCTTAAGCCCCACACGAATGCAAACAGGAGGCGAAAACAGTTTGGGAAGATAAACTTTTATTATCTGTCCTTTGGAAAGCAGAAGGCATCAGCTTATACAGGTGGTGAATAGTGAGGACCTCCACTGTCCCCATTTCACTTTGGCTTAAGTTTTCAAGCACACATTTTGGGACATTGGAGATTTTTCCTTCTTTTTTATTACCTGCTCCTCATCCAATTCAACCTTTACTGTCCTTTCAGCTATTCACTCATGCCTTAATAGAGCTTTTTCTATGTTGAAAGTATATGGGCAAGCTATCAATCAAAGAGACTGAATGTATCCTCACTATAATCTCACTGTCAGTTGCTAGGAAGTAGAGTGGCTGTTCCTGTTTAAATGTATGTTTATTCTTCATCATTATCTTGTGTTTGCCTAAGCATGTGGAAATAACAAATGTCCAAATTAAATTGACAAAAATAGAAAATAGAAAATCATAATTAGAACACAGGAACCACAACAGAACAAAATCCCAGTACAAATGAAAGTCTCTTGCCTTGCCTCTTTTTCCAAATCAGGAAACATATTTGTTACATGAATAAAACATAACTTTGCTATTCTTAGGTCCATGCCACTCCAGGGCGAATATGTAAACATTTGGTGTGAGTCAAGGGAGGACAGACAGCACTCAGCCCAAACCAACGAGGCCCAAACCAATGAGGCTAAATCCACAAGATTTGTATAGTCTCTCTACCTTTTGTTATACAGTAGGGACCATTAAAGTGATTTCTTTATCTCATTCCCTGTCGCCTCAGAGGGATCTTCTTAACGCCACTCATTGCCGTTTAATTTGTGACCGAGAGTTTAACGGCCCTATAAAAGGTTTAAGGCACTCTCCTCTCTTCCTATAGGCAGCGATTCGAGGGCTTTTTGTGAAAACAAGATTTATTTGACCCGTATAATATTACACACATGCATTCATATATCCTATTGTCTTCATGTTCAGGTCAGTGTCAGATTTATCTGACAAATTAGATTTTTATGTTGCAGGCTTTTTGGGATTCACTAAATGAACCAAGTCTCGGCATTCATGACTGTGTTTGATTAACGATAGGTACCTTAATGGAGACTAACATAAAATGTGTTCACAAAGACTGTGTGATCCCACCTTATGCAGAGCACAGCGACCCGTGTGATTATTCTGATTGGTTGAGCATCAACAACCCATTTTATGCCCGCCTCAGTGGCCTTTTCGCATCACTGTTCACGGGTCTGAATCTGCTGGGAGGTGATCTCAGGATACATGCATCAAATGGTGGGTTGAATGAATGTATTGTTGCATGACCAGGCTTTCTGTTTTGTCTGCTTTTTAGCTAAGTTATTTGAGGTTTTGATCTTATTTAGCATTTAGCATTAGTAGCATCAGGTCACCCACTAACAAGAGGGTTGTTGCTTTATTCATACTGTTGTTGTGTCCTTGCGCAAGATACTTGACCCACCTTGCCTGTATGTCCTATGGTGTGATTAGTGTGCTTGGTGGTGGTTGTAAGTAACTGAATAAATAATGCTTTTAATTGTAATGTGATTTGGGTGTCCACATGCATTACACGGACATAGTAATTGTATGATAACACACTGTGTATACATGGCCTAACTATATTGAAAAATATATACTCAATATGCACCAAATCTTGGGCTGAAAGCACATATTGCTGGCTGGATACATAGCGTCTTGGTATAGATTTATCGCATACATGAACAGTTTGAATGAGGTCTTCTTGAGGCGATACATCTGTTGGTTGATAAGATGTTGTCTGTTTTGCTCTGATGAATAAGTGCTCACAGAGGTTCATATAACACAGCTCCCAACCCACTGTCCCTGTACCCATGATGCATTGCCTGTAGGCGCGCCTTGTCTCTTCACTTCCTTCACCGACTGATTAAGTCTGTACCGCAGCATGGAACCACCACGGGGTGTTGCATTGTTTTTCAGTCCCAGTGAACAATATGAATAGAGCAGTGAGTCTGAAAGAACCAGACTGTCTCTGTTTGGAGCAATTATTTCATCCTTTCTGAACATGTTTTTTGTATTACAAGGCGGCGGCTCGGTTTGGTCCGGCTGTGTGTTTGTAGTCCCCGTACTCCGTATGCCATCCTCAGGCATTTGATGGTCGATAAATTCATGTAAGCTGTTTCAATTTGCACATTAGTCACTATTTTTGAGAAGTTTATTCCCAAAAAGCAGAGGTAGAGTGAATAAACAGCACAGAAGTTATTATGAAAATAGGTCAAACAAAAAGTGGGATCCTGAAATGTTTGGAGTTGCTTGGTAAAACAAAGTCATGTAACCAAGCCAAACCTTGCATCACATTACTCCAAAAGCATAAAACAGTATTAAAAAACAGTATTTTATTATATTTTATTTAATGCCAGCTATCTTCTCTCCTTTGACTTTTCCCTTCCGAGGCCACATTTTATCTACCTCCTAACATGCAGATATAAACATATTGATTTGGCCTAGCTGGATGCCCTTCTCGATGCAATCTTCTCCATGTATCTGGTATTGGGACCAGCACAAAGATATCACCCTACAATTATGAGCTACAAGCTTCTAGTGTTTTAATTTGCAAAGTGGTTTAATGCCTGCATGTATAGGGCACTTTCCCACCAGCAATAGGGCGCTTAAGGCGTTTTATAACCAGCATCTATTTACTCATGCACATTTATAACAGGCCCTCAAAGCTTTAGTATTACAGACAATGAATGTGCAAGTATAAGGACTCTTTGAAGTACCTTTTGTTCAAACAATTCAAATGCCATATCCAATCTCAACTATAGTACCTGTTGTATCATCTGAAAATATTTGACAGTACATCCACTTGCATGAGATTTTCTACACTGGACATGGACAAAATAATGAACAAATAGGGTCCAGTTATTGATCCTTGTGGAACTCCTAAAAAGCATATCCTTGAGGCCACCACAGGTTTACCCAGTATTATAATTTTTTAGACTAATAATTAGAATTTGCTCAGTGTATTCAAAAGACCACTACTGCATTGACGTTTATAACTGCATTTAGCCTCTGCCCAAAAGAAGATGCAGCTAGTCCAGCATCAAATCCTTTTTGACAACCCCAAAGTAACAAATAGCTCTGACTTGGAAAGGCTGTTATTTTTCAGTACATAGTGTGCTTGAGTCACTTTATATCAATAGCTTGGACAGCTGTATATCAAGTGAATGAATCATAGAAAGGGCAGAGAGTGGCGGCTGCAGCTCAGCAGGCACAGTTTGAGGCAGTGAGGAAATCTAGTGGATATATCACCACACTGCCCACGGAGTGTCCACATTATTCTCATCTCATAGCATGTTTCTATTTCTCCTCAGGCCTAGGATTCTCAGTGTGAATATGCCACGATGTTTGTTTTTCACGTGGCATCAATCATTAAATTATCTGTCTTATTTGAGCCTCTGTGTTCAAATCAAAATGATCTAACACATCACTTTGTGTCTGAAAACATTAATGAATTCTAAGCAGTGAGTCATCCTCTCTATCTGCCACCTGCTTGTCTGGTAGCACCTGTGCCCACATAGCGGCTTGTCACAGTGGAATCTTAATGTAGTCCTCCAATGTCACTCTGATGTACATTGTGTTTGTGGTGGTAGGACATACACTCACCAAACTGAGAAATGTGGGGTTTATTTGGAAATATATTTGACCAGCCTCACCTATGCCTACAGCTTTGCTAAATGTGACACAAATATGTCAGACATCAACAGAACAACCAAAAATAACCACTTTGATTGCAGACACCAAGACACAAAAGACATGCATTTAAGATTAATATAGAATCCAAACAAACAGGCAGTTCACTGACCCATCCCGCTTTGCTAAAATCACTTATTTCTTCACTAGTTTTCGAACAAATGGATTTAGGGTAGGCTCAATAAGCCTTGGCTTCAGCCTACACCTTTTCAGTGAAGTGTTTTCTTTTATATTGAGTGGTGTGCAAATGTAGTCACTGATATATACGATTTGGTTTAACTAACTTCAGCTTTTTTATTCTGAGACAATTATATGTAACATAAAAGGTCTTGGATGAGCAAGAGACGGCAAGTGCATTGGAAGTAAATGTTAAAATATGTATTTCTTAAAATAACAAGAAATTAAAGAGGTGCTATAGAAAGTGGGCGCAAAGTGCTTATGTTTGAGTGCTTTTTGAAGATGAGCGTCAACGCACTTAGTATGCAACGTTTTTGTAGTAATTATAGGGTATGTGTACCATACAGAAACAGGCAGCTACTATTCTGCACATTCCATATAATATAGTATGTCATACAAATGTATTTGATAGGAAAGTAATTAACCAAAACATTATTGCTATTATGTTCTGCTAACATTTGACCTTGTGTGGGTCTTAGAATATGCATCTTACATATTCCCACTATAGCAGCTTTGAGTGCCATTGTCCTTTTTTGTGGGAAAGGTGCTATTAAATTGCAGTAAGTAAAGTAATTTCCAAATACAATTTTCAACAGCAACAAGGTCAGCAATGGTCCAAGGATGGAAGAATAGATTTTAGGTGCAGATTCAGAGCATTGCTTGAAAAGTATTTTTTCATGCTACTGTACCATTGCAAGACAGGGCCAAAAATACAGACTGCTATAAGGCGTAGACACGCGGAAAATTTTTGTTTTAAGGGATTCAATATACTATTCTCTAATGCTCTACTATTACTAGTATATCTTTACCATTGCAAGACAGTGCCAGTGACTTGGAGGAAATATGCACTTTCCTATACCTCTCCTGTACCTCTAGTTCCAGTTGCGTCAGTTTTATTTCAAAGTGAGGAATGCACATGATCAGAAAAGCATTACAAAAAGTATTTTCGATCTTTATTTTTTCAGTTAGGAGGAGAAGCACAATTGGCCTAACACAAAAGATTGGAAAACCACGAACATTAGCTAGTTATTGCCAAGCATCTTACAGCAATCGCTTGTATTACACTTTTTATGTCTTGTCTCCCAATTTTGGATTTGTTGTTAAGGACTCCGTTTTGCAGAGATTGTATTTGGCGTATTGTATTTACTGCATATTAACCTATTTTATTTGATCAAAGTGTAGTTTTTCGACATAGCATAAGAATCATTGTGGCAGTTTTCAGGCATTAAAAGTGATTTGAAATCCATTACCATCTATTGTTCTACTGTGTCCAGACATTAGATCACATCTTGGATGCCCTTTTGTCTAGATCTGAGCAATTACCGTTTCCCTGATGTCCACCTCTATGTACTCCCATTTCCCCTGTCCCATGTCTCCTCATTAAAAGACACCTATATGTCAAATTGTCACTGGCAGGATCATGGCACTGCAGAGACCATTAAATTTGCATGTAATGCCAGGTGAGCGTAGGGGCCATTTCTCGAGTATACATCCCTGGACAGGTCAGCAGATGAGATGGAAGGTCATAAATCTCCACAGCTAGGGGAGAGAAAGGATGTAAACCTGTTGGGGCAATGGGCAATTGGATCAAGAGAAGAGGAAACTTACACTTGGTCTATTCTGTCCATGCACTTTTACCTATATGTCACCCAGGCCTGTGGTTGTAATTGGATCAGTAGTAGTGTTTCTTTGGCTAGATTTAAATCATGCCTGCCTGTGATTGTTCTTTGTTTATTTAACAGTTGAAGATATCGGCAGGTTTTGTCATTTCAGCGCCGTCTGGTATAGCAAAAGGGCAGATTACAGTTTCACACATCACACTCCTCTTTGTAGAGCATGTGAAGAGCAATTGAACTACAGTTATATTTTCACACAAGTGCGTGTCCTATTCTTGCAGCCTATTAATACTCCCTCCTCCCTCATTTCTCTCCTTTATTCAATCTATTTTGTCCATATCACAGTCATCTCTCGTCACATGCTGTTTGTAGTGTTAAATCATCCCGCAGAAGCGACAGGTTTTACTTCATTAAGTAGTGCCAAGTGTGCTGCCTCACTGAAGAGTCTAGGGCTAAGAGTCTGTCCTCGTGGGCTCTATCAATAACCATTAAGGATCCTCTCTCATTAGACCAAATCTCCCGGGCCCCCCAGGCTTGAGAAATGGGCCGTGCCGTCTTACGTGATGGAGTGCGCTTTAGATGGCATCACCGCTGTTTGGAAATGCAAATTGCAATAGTTATTTCCTCCTGCCGGTGATTTGCAGCCAGGCCCAATGTACACACACAGTCTTATTCTTATTCGAGCTCTTTGCTTAATCAAGAAGAACCTGGTTTCCTATCAGCAGCCTCCAGGTTGCCCTCCGTTCCTCAACTCCTCAATCTCTTTTACACACACCTTCAACCCATCCTGCATATCCAAGTTTTGGAAATATGATTATTCATAGGCCAATATTTATACGCCAACGAGGCTAGTTGGTGGGGCAAGCTGGGTGTGATGATAAGTATATTTTCTTGCAGGTACAAAATCCAATTATGATCTTGGTGCAATTATCATTTTGAAACTGTATGCTAAATCTCTCGCAATTTTAAAGGCTGGCATTCCAGTATTTTTGGATAATGTGGTTTATTATCAGATTATTGCTGCATGTGTTGGTATGTATCTTTAGCAGTTATGGTAGAAATGATCTCGCTGTTACAGATGTGTCTGGGGTTTGATTCCTTGATAAAAGAAAAAAAATGCAGCTTCTTTTATTCTTGGCTGATCAAAGGTGAAGAGTGCCATTTAGTTATCAAGTTGAAAGTCTAGCTGTGATGAGTCTTAGAGCTTCAATTATAGGAGCAAAAGTATTTTTTATCCAAGAACAGGGTACACAAACTTAGTAAGAGCAGGACGTTGCCCTCTGTTTTCCTCCGAGCAAGACCAAAACAGGAAAAGAATGACAGAGACAAAAGTCATAGAGCAGCTAACATCACGCTCGGCCCCTCTCCTCTCCTCTGGGGCATTCAGCGTTTTTTTTTCCTGAGATTGATGGCTTCTTTTTACAACGATTGGAGAAAGTTTTATTGTTCAGCGACAGAGGGGACATTAGTAAAATGAGCTTTGTCTTTTTCTATCAGTGTTATCCTAACTCTTATCTCTTCGTCCTCGATTTACGCTCACACAGTGTCCCCAATTTCTACATTGTTACTGTTGTCCATCCATCAGCTGGACAGCTACAAACAAAGGAGGTCGACAACGCAGGCCTTTAAGGGGAACAGGGCTTGTTTGGTCAAATTAAACATTTCTCTGTTCATTCTGTGTTGCTGTGGCAGATAAACAGGGAAAATAGCTACATTTATTATTCTCATGACTGGACACACACTGTAAAAGTGTAAATTAGCAACTTGGATTAATTAGCCCTAAGTCCAAATGATTCAAACCAGCACCATTAAAACACAGTTATGTCTTTAGCATAGATTTTGTTTGGGCATCTTGTTCAGTTGTTAACAGTTAGCAGCCATTTTGTAGCTTCAACGTTTTACAAAGAGTGTAGCAGAGTTGTATAGACAGGCATAACTTATTTATGTCAGTACTCACTTGCAAGTCCATCCATCCATTTTCTTCCGCTTGTCCGAATCCGGGTTGCGGAGGCAGCAGTCTAAACAGGGAACTCCCGCCTTCGAACACTGCCCAATCCACATTGCACCAGCCCTTTATGGTACCTCCCGTGGGTGGTGGGTCCACAGGAGGGCCTGACAGCGTGTGCACGGGCGGGGACTCGAACCACCGACCCTCCGGTTGAAGGGCGAGCATCTACCCACTGCA
>JAVQKC010110051.1:0-20072 GCA_036025475.1 Philypnodon macrostomus | reverse complement strand
ATATATATATATATATATATATATATATATATATATATTGTGTTAAATTACTTTTTTATGTGGATCCAGTAAACTGTTAGGGTTAGGGTTAGGTCCTAAATTTATAAATGTAAAAACTGGAGTAAAGCTTGTCTGGCTGCTGTACATGTTTTCTCTGAGTGTCTGTGTCACTACTTTCTCATTAGGGCTTAGAATCACAATGTACCTCACGATTCAATACCGAAAATATCACAAAGTGGCGATACTGCGATAATCGATATATTTAATAACCAACAATATATTACTGTTTTTAATTAATACAGTTTTAAATTCTATTCCAATAAATTGATTATCTTTTGAATGAAATACAGTTAATTCAATAATTAGAACTGTGAATACTTCAACTGTATCTCACCAATAAGTGGACTTTCTCAAAATAAATTAATTTAAAATACTGCCAGATTAAAAAAATTGTGAAAAATACAAAATATTATTAATTCCAATATATTGATACAGCAGCCTGCAATATCGATACAGTATCATCAAAATAAGATATATCAGAAAATCAATATTTTGCCCCGATCTCCCTCTGAAGCTTGTTGGGACCTGCTGCTGGGGCTACACTGTCCACATGATCACAGCTGTCTCCGTACTCCTGCCTATTGTTTAAATGAATGTGACTTCTGAGTCGAGGGTCTTCAAACAAGGGGGTCTGTTGGCCTAATGCGAAACATTAGTAGCTCAGGTGGTAGTGTAGGTTCTCGATTCTCACTCCAACCACTTCATACTGCTGTCGTATCCTTGGGCGTGACGCTTTACCTCACCTCATCGATGTAATAATGTGTTTCTGTGATTGCCAGCCTATATGACAACTTGGATTGAGGTCTGTGTTTTAATTTGGCTTTTGCTTGAGGTAATGTGTCAGAGCCAGAAGACTGGGTCTCCTGCTGCCATTTGGCCTTATTCCATCCAAGTATTCAGATGGCTGTTGTCTCCGTGGTGACATGCTGTGTTTGTGACACCACTGCATGTTGTGATGTGAACTGAAGTGAGTACAGTGAGATACAGTAATAATCATCAATAAACCTGCCTGGATGTGTTTATTTTTCTCTTCAGTGATTTCTAAGCCATATGGAACTTGATATAGGAGCCTGAAAAGCCAGACTAATAGACTTAAAAACTGCTTTGCCATATGTACCATGAATAAATACTGACTGACTAATGATTGCTTTACTGATCAGCTGATGCATTTTTTTTAAATTTCATTGTACTTCTTATTATAATATTATTATTATTATTATTATTATTATTATTATCTATTAGTACTTCTTATTGTAATATAACATATCTATACTGTATTTTGTGTGGTAAAAGTATGCCAATTAGGGACAGGTTCTCAGACAGTCATTGAAATCTTCTCTTCGTCAAACCAGCAACCACCATATTTATATTCAAAAGCAATGTATCTGTATCTCCTTTAGATCTGTTTTTATTTTATTTTTAGACCTGGTTTAGTTCTAGCATATTCCTTAGTCTTCCTTTATTCTTGGCCTAGATCTGGCTCTGTCTCGACATTTTTCAGTGATTTGTCACTTGTTTGTACCACCGCTGCAAACCAGTGGGACAATAAAGATGAGTTGAGTTGTCTATAATGTATTGCAGCTTCTTTCTGCAAAATGCACCTTAAATTACAACTACTATTAAAAAATACTGATCGTCCAGACCTCTGTGACCTCAGTGCTGTGAACAGTCATGGTCAAGAGCACAGTACAGTGACATATCTCCTAGTTTTTATGAGACTGATTGTAAATAAGAGCGACCTTTGGATGTTTGGTCCAGTCTCAGCGCCTACACGTCGCCAGCAGCTCTCCACATCAAGGTTTTGTGTCATCAATATTATGCGACCTGTTGTTGTAGAAACACTCATGCTTTAAATCAGAGGCACTAACCCGAAAAACGGATCGACTCAAAATAAATGTTCAAGAAAGATTTCCACTTTGTCACATCTTATGGAAGCACAGATTTCAAGATGAGTTTTGTCTTGGCAAATAACATTGCATTAGGCTGGCGTATGTCAGAACTGCAATTCATTTTCAAAGTATGAACTAGCAACAGTACCAAATAAACACAGAACAATCCTCAATGTGCTTTTAGCAACTGGTACCCAATCAACATCATTTTTTGTGCAAAAGGAAAGCACCAACCTCCAAAATGAAAATGTCTAAAATGCTAATCTGGAGCTGAACACAATTAAAAAAAAAAGCTTGAAAAAAGGCCTAATATGGTCCCTTTAATAGAAACATGACCTGACCTTTCCATTACCTCTCAAGCATGCTAGTGAAACATGAAGGACAGGAACCATTTTGAGCACCTCCATCTCAGATGAATGCACTTTCTTTGTGAGAGAAGCTGCCTTTCTGCTTCATTTATTCAAGTTGGAGAAATAGCTTTACCGTCTCGGCTCAGTGGAGAACTTTGTGTTAGTTCGCACTATGCCCCATGAAGCAATGTCCAACGTAAAACTGAAAAAAAAAAACATTATTGAGATAAGAGCTGTTCACATCAAAGTACTGCTCCATCTACTCACTCATACCCTTATAGTGGTATTCATACGCTGTTTATTCCATGCTTGCCCTTGTCATACGCATTTGTGGTACTGGTGACTCGAAGCATTTCCAAGATGTCTTATTGCACATTGTTGTCCGTGCTGATTTGAACACACTGTGCTGCACCTATAGAAACTGTTCCTTATATACACACATATATATATATATATATACACACACATATATATATATGTAGTACTATATGTCAAATGTGCAATAATACATTTGCTCTATAGCTTTGGTGATGTCAGTATGTGCACATCTCAAAGACCAAACTGCATTTCTCCATTTCTCCCACCATTTTATTCACCTCTTATGATGGAAAATATATCTGCAGTTCATTTAACAGACTAGTTTATCAAATCTAATGTAGCTTTTAATAATGACATCATGATTTAGTTTACAGTTTCATACATCGGTCCACTCTCATCATAACAATTATCATTCTGTCTACGACCCACCAACGCGTGTTCACCTACTACTATCCTCAGTTAGATCTGAACTTGTCATTTGTCAACAGATTATGAATATGAATTTATGCGCGTAAACAAACAGATCATGTTAACTATACAGTGTTGCAGAAACCTTTGAAAACGATTTACCTCAAAACAAATAGCATTTAGGGACTTAAAGAGCAAAAGGCAGTTCTGATAAATGTGTAAATCTGTTGTTTTAGTTCTTAGAAGAGTAAAAATGTTGATATAAAAAAGAACAGAACATTGTGAATGGACTTCAGTATCTATTGAGTCTCTATTACAGGTATATCACACCTGAGTGACTAAAGGCTTTTGCTTTTTGTTGAGATTTCAATCTTTTTCCTGTGCTGTACATATGACAAAAATGTGTGACACTGCAACATAAATGTAGGCTGTGGTTAGTTTATTTTTCAGTAACTGCTTCAAAAAAACACATAATAAGGTCAGCTCTGTGATCTCTAAAGTGATGTGGGCCACTTGTCACCAGCATATAGGGCAGGAACCATGCTGCACCTATGCTCTTCAGCTATTTTGCCTTTTTTTCAAGCTGCGTTTACCAATAATAACTTCTTTGAGGGAGGTGTAGAATATTAGATGCATTTTCCTTTAATACCCTCTTTACCTCTTACTGGCCACACCTACTTCACTATAGCCAGTGCAAACAATGGTAACAAAGTAGTAGCAAAATTACGTTTCTTCACCTATAGCTACAGGTGAAACCAGGTTTTCATTTCCCGAGAAGACAAACATGCAAACATAAAACAATATAACACATATGATCATGCATGTTTTGGACAATGATTATAACATGATATAGGCTCTGAAATGTCAGGTTTGTACAATAGGGCCCTTTTAATATCTTTAGTAACATGAAGTAGCTCCTTAGCTAAATTGTCTTGTTGACATCAGTAAAGTGCTTGTTTAAGGGTACACCATGAGTTGGTCTCTTGAGTGAGTCTTCCCTGGACTGCAGTGGGCGTCTTGAGCTTTAGCAGAGGCCATTATCGCAGATCGAGTGCTAATGTTTTCCCGCTGCTAATTCGATGTTGTGTAACACTGCAATTATCCCGTCTTATCAGAGCAATTAACATCCAGAGCTGGTTTATTGGGTAAAACACTGGTCTTACTCCAGCTATAGTTTGACTCTTCACCAATTCTCCATTCATCAGCGGAGATCTTAATGTGCATGTTCATTATGCTTTATTTGCTGTTATCCTCCAAACAGAATGTCAGCAGAGGTAGTGACAGGAAGTATTACCAGACATTGTTAACCATTGATTGGTTATGTCCTTTATGGGCTAATGAGACAATTAATGTTAGCTAATGTTAGAAGATGTGACTATGGCTCCTTTTTAATACTGTTTTTCTAAATCTATAGGCTAAAATGTGATTACAACATACAGTATAAATACCTCACTTTATTTAGTCTCTTCAGAAATAGAATCAGATGAAGCTCTTGTGTGGTGATGATAAGTGTTATAGTCCATCCCACACCCCATCACTCTCTCTAGTCCCTCTGCTCAGACCTACAATCAGGTGCAGTCCCGGTGTGTCTGCTGATCTGAGAATATACTGGAGTGTGAATTGGATCAGAAAATGCCTAGTCTCACAGGAAAGCTCCATTTTTGTCCCATAGGGGATGAGTCAAGGTCTATCACTGCTGTGCAAAAACACATTGGGGAAATATACTTAGTGTTAGAAACATTATATGGTCTTTGTGCTCTTCATACTCATACTGAGAATGTTTATTGTCTGTCATAAACACATCACTCAAGTCATTCAAGTACAGTGGTCAGTCATACAAGAGAGCCTGCTGGACCGGGCTACCCATGAGACTGATGTGACAGTATATTACTTTAGGGGACAGATTATGCGTTTTTTCACTATTTGCTTTCTTTATCATTAATTCTGCATTTATAGTTAAAAAATACATATTGTGGGAGCTGTTGCTTCTCAGATAGGTCATTCCTTTAAAGGATATACTCACCGACTTCTCTAATAATATACAGAAATATTATGAATCAAGTGTTTTTTTTTGCTTCTGGAATTACTTAAACATGAAAGAATGAAACTAAATCCAACTGGCTCATGGTAGTCAAGTGTGTGATGTTTTACCAAGCCACGCCCTACTATTTAATATATTTTGTATGCATGTTCTACTCATCTTATTCATGTGACTTTTTCACAACTAGTTGTTTTGACCCACAGCTTTACCACCATCTAATTAGCTCTAATTCTCCTCTATCTCGTCACAAGCTAACAGCTCATTAAGTCACGCTAACCTCGGCTCATCAAAATACACATCTCCAAATGTCCTTTCCCAGCCACCATCTGTCTCTCTGGGCCTTCTAATCCGACGTGGTTGCAGTAAATAAGTTGTTGTGGCAACTAAAAGCTTTAGCAGTGACAGTGGGTGGGAATGAGTGGGATATTGATTACAGAGTTGTGTTACCAGGAAGAAGTGCTTAAAAAACAATGCTTTGGGTGTAAATGAAACATCTCGCCTCCAGCTGTTGTCTCTTCTACATGCAAACCAATGTTAAATTTAAATACTGTATTGGTGGTGCTGGTATATATTGGCATTTTCATCACCCTTTTACTTTACAGTTCAACATTGATATATTCATACTAATGCAGCGTTCCACTTGTCCTCGGAAGTCGGAGCTCGGAGTGACAGAATCTCCAAGTTGAAGCGCACCAGGTGTTAACTCGGAAATAAACAAATCCATGACGTTAACAGCTTCATTTAGCAGTTTTGCAGGATTGGCAACAACAGGCATTTTAGCATATTTTCTAACTACAGATGCTAAAACACACCACAGCAGCATGCTAACAAAATAAAACAAGTTCATTGAATATTATACAAGTTATATTTGTAATTTTCTTATCAAATAGGACGCCACCATGTTGGATTTCTAATTTCTTGTCTGAGTTTCCAAGTAGGAATTCCCACATCAAGGGCCGTTCCAGTTGATTTTTACAACCTCCGAGTACAACTGGAATGCACCATTACATATACATTTAGCTTTTCTTTTTTTTAGCGATTTGGGCAATACTGTCACCATGACGCCTTAAAACCCTTTAGTAATGCTTCATGTACTTACTGTATATGTGGTACGCTAAGTCCAGTGTGTTGTGCTGTGAGACCAGTAAAAAGGCTGTAGCTGGGGACATTATGGCTCCACTTGATTACATTCTCCAGCATGAATTACTGCACACGTCTCCATTATGGCTCCTGTGGGAAAGGAAGGCCGCTTATTGCTCTAGTTCCATATTGTCCTCCATTTTGGATTCTTAATCCTAACATTCTTTTTACCATTGTTTTTGGTTTGGTAAATATACACCATTACATGTTTAATATGTAGATTTTATATCAAACATTGCAAAGAGCATTGAATCCATTTGTGGCAGGGCGAGGGTATTAAAATAAACAATATACATTTCAAAATAAAGTACCAGCACCACTTAGAAAGAATTGGGTAGTTTTACAATAAGGCACACAGATAAGAACTGACTTGACTGTAGGCAGGTTCCATTAGTATCGTATCAATAAAAGTTCTGTTTAGGTTTGTTTCAGTTCATACATAAACCCAAAATAAGGTGGAAAGGCAAAGCAGCAGAGGGGGCGCCAGCGCCGCCACTCCACCGGGGTTAGCTCCACAGCTACACACGTTAGCTCCACAGCTACACACGTTAGCTCCACATCTACACACGTTAGCTCATCTATGGATAAGATTACAAGTTAGACTTAAACACAAGGTCAAACACAATGCACTTCCTTTTCCCTCTGAAATCTACCATGACAGAGGAGTGACCACACACAACCATAAGCTGCCTCAGGTGCAACAGCCACAGCCCAAACACCCCACCCATAGCCCGGACAGCACACAGCCCGGCTCAGATAAATGGAGCGTGCCACAACACGGCACTAAATCAAAAGTACCAGTCAAGACAATATCCAATAAATCATTCATTCAACATCTACCTGGCAAACCACGCAGATGACAACACATCTGACGTGAGACCCGAAAGTGTGTGCAGTCAGAGACCGTTCAAGAGGAGAGGTGGGCTTTTTATAAAGGTTTTATACAATTATGCACAGGCTACCTATTAGGGCTGTGGTTACTTTCATGCATCAGATCTGGGGCCTGAATATCTGTCTGAATTCAAGACCACTGTGAAAGACATTCAGAAAGTGCAAAAGATGGGCTAAAGAATAATTTCGCTTAAAACTGTATTTCTGAAACCTTTACATATGCAGTCTTTACTGTATGTCAATGACTCAAGAGAAACCAAGCCCACTAAGGAAGGAGGTGTAAAAACGCATGTGGCCATGTATGTCATGCTTATGTTTTTCAGACCAGTTGTGAAGAGTGAAGAGTCTAACTTAATTGTAGATGTGATCAACTAAATTTGACTCTTGAAAGTTGCTATGTTATCCATAAGGCCTAACAACAATGGGAATAATAGCAATCTAAAAATATATTATACTCTGCTTTCCATGCTCTGACTGAAAGATGCACTCAGGCAGTTAGAAAATACATCTTCATTTCTGCTCCAGTGATGCTTGTTTGAAAAACAGATATGCATCATCAGAAAGCTAAAACTAGGCCTGTGCTGTCTTCCCCAACAGCAAGGTGTATATCAGACATTGTGTGATTTCTAATGGTCTGTTTTACTTTTTGAGTTGTTTGGTGGACAGCTGAACCACCACATATAAATACCGCACAAAGGACCCGAGCCATGGGCGGGAGCCATTTTGAACACTTGGGAGGGCTTACTTTGAACTAAACTGAGGGGGTGGACATTAGATGTTTTTAATTTCTTTATTTTGTTTTGTTGTAATTCACTGTTGGGATTTTCTGTTGGATATCATAATTTGCTATTCGTTAATTTGACTAAGTTAGTGATTTTTGTTGATTTAGTGTAATACCTCCCTCTTGTGTTCATTTTTGGTTAGTCCACATGTATTTAAGCCCTCCTTTGTTCTTTGTCGGGGAGGTCAGTTTGGTTCTGTTTTGTTAGGTCTTGTTTAGTTGACCTCAGTTTGGGCCCGTGGTATAATTTTTGTATCTTTTGATTAACGTTGAGCATTTTTTAAATTTTTTTTACTTTATTAAAAATATATATTTTTTGTCTTTTACCACCTTTGTCCTGGTCCTTATGTTTGGTCCATTACAAGTTGTTTTGTAAATTTCCCTAAAACTACATTCTTCTTTCAGTCTATAGGGGGTGCTATAGAAGTAACTGGCATCATATTGGTCATGTGTCAGGGCTGTCAAATATACCTGACTTCCCAATTTCAATCCAATATGGACGACTTCCTGTTTGTTGTAGGGTGGGGCCATAATAATATTTTATGTTGGGTACACTGTGGAGAATCACTGTACCAAGTTTCAAGTAAGTGTGTCCATAGTCCCTTACGGGTCATAAACACGGGGACGCTATAGAGGCATTCTTTATTTGAAATTTAAAATACACACTAGCCCGGATCACTGTGCTAAAATTCATGCAATTTGGTTTATGCAGGATTAATGGCTCAATTAAAGTGCTTCAGGGTATTAATTACTTAATTAATTAATTGTCATTAATCGGAGAAGTACCAAACTCAATCCAGTTGAAAAAGATCTGGCAAAGGCTTTTTGAGTTATTGCGTTCACAGTTTTGGGCAGAAATTAATTAATTAATAATCATCGTAGATGTACCAAACTCAATCCAGTTCAGCGTCTTTATATGTACCTGTGTGCAAAGTTGAAAAAGATCCGTTCACATGTAGGATCTGCGGACGCAGACAAACGTGATTCCATAATATCATAATTTCGCCAATATAATTAACATTCCATAAAGCTCTTTATATGTATTATATCTTTCTACCCATTTTCAACACATTTAAGTTTATTCCTATTGGTTTATTATGCACACGTATAAGTCACAGTCAATAGAGCATTAATTTAATATGTAATCATTCTTTTTTAAAGGTCAATGTTCCATTCAAAACAACATTAAATTGTTCATGAACAACAACATTGAGATTGTGGGTTTGATCCTTGGGCTAGTCAAAACGTGGGTGTGTGTGTGTCCTCCCTGTGTTACTGTGGGTCCTCTCCACTTATTCATTCATAATGAATGAACATGAAAGTGAATGGTTGTTTGTAAATGTATGTCTCTCTATCAGCCATGAAAGAACTCTAATAAGCCATTTATCAGGCTGAACTTCGCATAAAGTAAATAGTTGCTGGAATAAGCCCCAAAATAGAAAATTCATTTTAATTAAAATTTCACATGCAAACAATGACGTCTGTGAATATTTAAAATGAATAGCCTTGTTGCACCAATCAGAGAAAACACACCTGTCAGAGTTTGCCTTACTGTAAACAGAGATGTGGAGTGGTGATGGTTTCGTGTTTCAAATCAGAGCCATTAGACTGGGCCATATGCCGGCTCCTACAGCAGTGAGCCCCATTATCAAAACAAACAGAGAAACGTGACTCACTCCCTCACCTCCCTCTTGATCGTCCATTGTCGTGTCGCCGCACTGTTGCCGTGGAGACAAGGTGCGATCGGTCGTCTCTCGTCTCAGTGACTTTAAAACATCATAAAACAAAAGACGTGCGCAAATACCACAGAACTTTTAAACTGTTTATTTAAGACTAGCACTATCACTGTTCTTATGAAGTGAGTTTATGTCATGCATGTGTGTATGTCATCAGAATAGTGACAATAATAACATTTTTCATAAGAGATTTTTAATTGGGAGTTAGCTTTTGCACCGTCTGGAGTAAGTAGTCAGTAGGTAATGAAAAAGTGATTGCCTCTAATGATTCTGCTTCTACTGCTTCATCATGAAAAGCTGAAGATAACAATGTTCTATTGTCTGTGTCTCAAAGTGCTCCCCTGGAGGTAGACCTTCAGATGACAGTATGTTCTGGCTTGTAGTGTGATTAGCAACTGTCATTTAACATCATCCAGGTGCAACTCGTTAAGATAAACATGAGCTTCATCTCCAGTTCATGTCAGTTCAGAGCAGTCGTGGAAAACCAGCACCTGAAATATACCTATAATATATTTTGTATTACTTTCGCCAAGAAAGTAGTGTTTTTGCCCACGGTTTGTAACTTCACCCAAAAACCACTGAATGGATTTTGATTAATTCTAGGGAAGGTCAGGAATGATACAAGGAACAACTCATTTTTTTAAAGAATGGTATTTTTGATCTACTTTACTCAAAAAGTAGTGCACCAATTTGGATGAAATCTTCAGAGAAGGTCAGAAATGACACTAGGAACTATTTATTAGATTTGGGGTGTGATCCAAAACATCATGGGGATCCAGGATTTGAATGACCTTTTCAGGGAAGGTCAGAAATGACACAAAGACCAGTTGATTACATTTTGGGAGCTTTGTGCTTTGTGCTCCCTGACTGCTTTCTGCTTAAGTCATATTCTCATTCTGTGTATTTACCAAAAAAGGTAAATTTTCTCATTTCTCATTCTTTTGACATTTTGTCAGCATGATTCTCGATCTCATCTCTGCAGCACATGTGTCCCTCTGGAGATAAACTGAGCCATGGTTGAAGCATCTTGCTGCTGGAATTTGTCTGGTGGTGTTTCTTATGATCATGAATGTGCTGGTGTCAGTCTGTCTGTCAGGCGTCATGTTCACATCCATAGATCCATGGACGAGGCAGGAAGGAGGTAGGGAGGAAGGATAAGTACACAAGCTGATCGAGTGTTCACAAATGTTGAATGTCTTCATGTTGAGGCTCACTGGTTCCACAATGTTCAATGTGCACAGCACAACCACACCATTATAAAGTACTGGTATTTATTCACATTTACAATATGAAGAACACAGAGACATACACATTCAATTCTATTCTGTGTGGTTGATTTGAAGCAGGAGTGGAGCAGGTGTGGGCTGGATCAGACCTTCGGCTACAGTTTGTACTCAGCACCTATAGCACAGGGTGATGGCCAAAGACATAGAAGGGAGCCTATACAAATGTATAATTGGCTGTGGTCTCCTGGTGCAGACGGCTCCTGTGGTAGTGTTTCCTCACCTGGCTCCTCTGTGCACAGTCAACATCAATCTATCTGTGTGTAAGTGTGTGCATGGTGTGTGGTGATGGGGTATGTGGTGCTGGTGATGGGGTGTGGGGTGTATGGGGAGAGGGTTGTTGGGAAATAGTTTTTAACTCTGTAAAGCACTTTGTGTTGTGCATGTATAAGAAGTGCTTATAAATAAAGCTTGATTGACTGATTGATCATTAAAGCTACAGAAGGAAGTGTAAATATATGTGGGCGGCTCACCCTTCAACCAGAGGGTCGGGGGTTCGAGGCCCCGTCCAAGCACACGCTGTCATTGTGACCCTGGGCAAGACACTTAACTCACATTGCCTAGGAATGAATGTGGCCGGGTCGCCATTGTAAATGAGAATTTTTAAATAAAGAATAAATATGCATGTAATTTGTTTATGGTTAACAACAATTACTTATTATAGAGCATATAGAGATTGCCGTATTGATTTTTTCTAAATGTATTAAGAAAATGTGCATTGCCATTTATAATATCCTATTGGCTGCATGGCTCTTTACAGAAATGTTTTCTGATGTGTGATTGACCTCACTGATGTGATAAACATTTGGGCCTCTGAATGTTCATAGTTCACATCTGAGTCATAAAAAGGTTACACAAACAAACTTGATTTGTGCTGATTTCCGATGTTGCCAATAGTATTTTTAGCAGATGTGATCTTGTTGCCTTGTCAGCTCCACCGGGCCTATTTGAGAAGTGTTAAAACCTGCCATACACTGCTACTGTCTATGTTCTGCACTAGACCTTACACTTACAGCATCACTGTCACTTCTCTGCATTTGTACTGAGGCTTCCCGCTCCTTCTTCAGCTCCAGTTCACCTTCACAATAGTAAGAATAGTCGCACATCGAGAAGAAAACCATGTAATGAAATGAGGTGGGTGTTAAGATGCAGTCAGCCACATGCAAAACAGACCCTATAAGAGAGAAGTCTGAAATGATTGAGAGCCTCAGCCCCCCATCTATCCTGAGTACTTACAATTATATTAGACCACCACTGTATATTAGGTTATAATGGTCTTCACCCAGGTTCCTCCTACATTATGTTTTAAGGCCAAACACTGTGGATATGGAAGGTGTATGTCAGTGAAAATATTAGACTATAATAATGTGTTCACATAAAGGTTCATGTCTCATATATGGTCTACAATGGTATGCACAGCTGCTCTGTAGTGTGGGGATGCACACTATACAACACATTTATGACTATCAGGATATTATCAGATCTAGATTGCTTTGTTGTTTCATTTTTGCATTGCTGTACTTTTGAGAACTCGATTTTCTGTGATGCAGTCAGGAACTTGATTTATCATCCTGCTGTTAATGAGCTGAAGGCTGATCACTGTGTAGTTAATAGCTCAATGGACCTGAGGTGATTTATGGGTAATGGAGTTCAGAACTGGCCTGGCAGGTTCATTTTGCTCATTGATTAGTTATAGCCTGAATTTACAAGTTTACTAACACTAGGTTTTACTATTGCTATTTTTGTCGTGGATGTCTTTGGCATCTCACGCACTCTTGGCTCTGAATTCTTGGCAAGGTCTTAAGGATGATTCATGCTGATCTGATGTTTGTTAGCGCCCAGCTGCTTTGCCTAATGTAATGTGGTCTAATTGTTGAATTAGTGCAGTCACGCTGAAAGGCAGATATTTTTCAGTTGCTGGTGGCATATTGAGCCAGTAAGAATGAGCTCAGCTGTTACTTAAAAATGAAGCCTTCTAAACCATTAACATTCTTGAGATGTTAATGAATATATTAAATGCATAGTGGCAGAGCAGAGGTTTTCTAACTCAGTTAGGCATTGTCATTCATCTTGCCTGGGCTTTGCATATTTAAGGGTTATTGTGACTGTAGCTTTAGTTTTCCTATGGGCATTACCTAGAACTTCAAGTATTCAGAGACACAGATCTATGCCAAAACAGTGGCTTTATCTCTCAATGCTAAAGATATTGTGCCCATACATAACCCAAAACATTTATAAGGGATACATTCACAAGCCATTGTATCTAAAAAGGCAAATGTTAGCTTGTGAGTGTGCAATGTTGTATGTTAAGCATTCACTTGTGTGTCAGAAATACTCACAAAAGCCACTTGATTCTCTTTTGAACACTTGGAGTACACTTTACATTTCTAGCATTTCTTTGGAGGAAGTGGCAGACTCTAATAAGACTTCTTCATTCAGAAGGTATTTCAAGTAGATAGTGGTGATTTGTACTCTAAGTCTCTTCAGTTCAATTCAGTTTCCATGTGCAAACCACAATAACAGCTGCTTCAAAAGTAAAAAATACATGTAGATGTGTCCAGGATGGACTGACACAGTGTTATACGATGACTTGAACTGATAGTATGTCCCAATGGCTGAATGATGTCAGTGATAATATTGTAGAAGAATAGGCAGCGCTCACAGTCATCCAATTGTGCTCTACGTCACAATAACACATTGGCCACTGGCTCTGGTGACATTACATTACAACCAGACGTCCAGTACACTGTGTCCCTAATGACAAATATATATAGGTAATACTTCTGCTGTCTGGACTTTATTAATGTGGCTCTTAATAATCTTCTTCCGTCTGCTTTGTCCAAGGTTTATTTTGTTTTGTCTGTCTCTCTAAAGACCAGGTCATTTTCTATTGTACTAATGTATTTTCATCTATTCCATCGAAGGCAATTCAACACAATGCCTCAATTTAAAACTGGGTCAAAGAAATGATCGGTGGTACAGTGGCATGTTAACTAAATATCATCACATGTCTATGCTTTATATGCTACAACATGGGCTATGGTCTTTGCACGTGGTTGCCTTCAGAACTGAATTTCTTACATTTTGTGTGAGTTGACTTACAGGCAAGGCAGATGATTCACTATGGTGACTCTGTAAAGTAATTATTATTTTACTTTTGTTCATCCCCTGGCCCCTAAAGCAACATCAAACCAGAGTTTGTGGGCATGATGTTGTAGTAGATGGCAGGTAAAAACTGACTATGACTGGTCAAAGTGTGATTTCATGTTGCTGTAGAGGGCAGGGGAGGGACTAAAGTGATATAATAATTATGATAGATTACTAATAGAATAGGGTTAGTACTTTTTATTTTATTGTAGGACACCTTCAGACTACATCTTAACAGATCTATGCTATATGTGCTTCAGTATATGTATGTTAATATTATGTATGAGTCTGCTGTATATTGTTGACAGAGGCACCATGAGGTTGTACTGACAGTGAAGAAAGCTTCAGACAGAGCTTCAGACAGATCCCTGCTGCTCACATACAGGGTGTCTGCTTCCTGTTTGATCCATGTGTGATGATCACTTCTTAACATGTGTTATCATCTCTACAGGGATATAAATAATGTGCGTGACCTCATGTCCAACGTGTGCACAGAAACGATAAGCTTATTTTTGCCGAATAAACAATAGTTCAATTTGGCACTAGTTATAGTCATTCTCGGCCAGATGTAGGTACAAGCTCTATCTCCCAAATGAAACTAAGCAATTTTGACATAGACAAGAGAAGCATACATGTAGTTCAGCATCAATATAAAATAATGGTTTCAAGTCAGTGCCAGTGAATAGCAGTTGAAGATCAATGTTGTTTGGAAATTTTCCACCACCTTTCCCTGTAATTTATGCATGTATAAAACAAAAGTGAGGATGAACACATTGATGTATGGCTATACTTCAAACATTCATTCATTTATCAGTTGATTTTCTTTTGCTTATACCATTATCAAGGGTTGCAGGTGTCTGGAGCCTATCTAAGAAACTATGGGCATTAAGCGGGGATACACTAACTCCATTTGCACTCTCAGAAAGCATATGGGTATGGAAAAATCTTGCTCTAATTGTGACGTGACTATTCTCCATCTCACAGACGATGTGACATGCTCAGATCTGCACTCTGATTTGATAACTAATTTCCTGTTTGATGGTTCAAACAATGAGCCCTAATGAGAGTGAAACGGCCTGTGTCCAATGACCAGGGTTATTTTCTGCTCTGGGTCTGTCTGCACAATGATGTTTGTGAGGGAAATTCACATCATTGTCATAATAATAATAATAATAATCCTAACTGTGATAATCACTGCACAAATACTAGGCAGAGACACAGTTTAAAAATAGTATTTCAGTATCTTACTGCACTGGTAACATGCATCAGGTTTATGACTACTGTGATTTAGATTGCCTGCAGTAAACAGTGTGTATTTCACATTGTGCTGTTTATCCTAAAGCTGCAGTACCTAATATTTCTATTTTGTATTTGAGCAAAAATAATTACTCCAGAAGTCATCTGAGAAAAAATTTGACTCCGATACCCTGTGGGCTGTGTTATCAGGATTTTTGTTTTAGTCACTTTTTTAACCAATCACACGCCTCCACAGAAAAAGGAGCATCCTTTATTTATCAAGAACTAGAATCTTCAACTAGAATTTTTGGTGACACTTCATTTTAGCCCCTAACTAAATTGTATCTACCTCATTAAGAACAATGTAATACACTGTGTAACAATCTGTAATAACATGTACATTGCACCTAACCCTAACCCCAACCATAACCTTCTGTATGTACAATGTAGTTACATGTTATTACAGTTTGTTACAGTGTATTACATTGTTATTAATGAGGTAGATACAATGTAGTTAGGGGCTATGTAAAATAAAGTGTGACCATTTTTTATTAATCAGAATAATAATAATTTCATAAAATATTGTACCTCAACTATATTTCATAAACAATCCAAATAATGAATCCAACAAATGTGATAATGAGTGTATCACAAAATCAAATGCCACAGTGTTAATACTTTTGTATGCTCCTATACCAACCATAAGAATGAAGATTTCACCAGTGCAGAATATTATGAAATGATCAGAGGCGTTGTGTGAGTGAGAGCAGCTGGTACTGGCCGACTGTCAGGTTGTCGGCAGCCTGTTCTCCGGTGGGTCCTTGAGGTCCTGTGGGAGCCCTGTCTCCTTTAGAGGGATGTGTGAACAGCTCCATCACCGCCTGCGGCCCCCAGCTGAGGCAGACCATCTTAATTAGACCTGAGCACCAACCTCCGCACTGACCTCCCTCATTTAACAAAATCAACACGTTATTTTAGACCCCTGTTTGCAGCGAAAGAGAAACAAAGAGAAACAACGGAGGAACATGCAGTATTGAATTGAACTATATGTAGAAGCACCAGACCTCTGCTAAGGGCTGTGATTTGGTAATAGTATAGTGGCCAGAGTAGCAATAGTAAATGTTCCAAACAATATCACAATAATTTCTTTCTCAACTGTATACTGAACTGCTGCTTTTTATGAGTTACTTTGCCAGAACCAAGCATGAAAACCAACACAAACAAAACCATACTTAGCAATGACGTCAACACAGTCAACAGTCCTTTGCTGGTTTGTGGATAAATCAAGAATTAAAGGAATTCTGCATACATTAGTTGAAAAAATATGATTAAGGCAAATAGAGTTACTGTGGGAACTTTGGCCAGTCCATTTACATGTGAACATTCTAGTCAATAGCTAATCTCTTTGGCCATTATTTTTACCATCTCTGTTGAATGCCACACAATGAGCGCTGAGTTTTAATATCCTGTTATCTTGACCAGAGTACATTCAGGGAACTGCAGACTCTGAAACAGGAAATATGGAGCGATCTTATCTGCTGTCACTCACTGTCACATACACGGGGCAGATAAGCACTTTGCACCAGGTTCAATTCAAGGCTTTTTTAATTCTCCTTCAAACATTGACATCATTTATTAACCATTGTCTATTGTCAATACAAAAGTGATTTTTTTTTTAGATGAGAAGTGTGAGAAGGGTTTTTATAGTCTGTATTAATAGACACAGATATAGATACAGTATGTCAAAAATGCTGATAATTAAGCATCAAATAGATACACAGTACATTGCGAGTAAGACACTTAATAACACTTAATTCAGCTGATTAATAAACATTGGCTTATTTATAGTGACACACATAATCAGACAAGAGGACATTTCCATAAGAGAAACAGATTGCTTGACTATATTCTTTCAGTTGTCCAAAGACAGATGTACATTGTTACCCGTAAAGTTAATATATTAGAATTAGAATATTGGAATTCCTTCCTTATTATTATTCACCTGCTCCTCAGAGTTTACAGGAAGTAGCCTTGGATCTGACTGAAGAGTGGGACGCCATGCCAATTGACAACATCAACAAGCTTGTGGACAGTTTGCCATGACGTCCTGAGGCACCGATCCGTGTCAGGGGCGGCTATTCTCAATCTTAGTGAACGTTGAAAGAGTAATATTGGACATGCTTATGCATCAACATGTGTTTTCTGTTTAACTGACCAAAGTTGAAGAATTGAAACAAAATCGTGAATATGCCTGATTTAGTTTGGTCTGATACAAAGTTTCAGTTTGGTCTGATTTTCACAGTGATGTGTTTGGAGGAGGTTTAATCAATACAGTTTTGAAAAGATATGCACTTTATCAAGAATAAATCACATCGACACAATCATTTAATGAGAAGAGGTAAAAAAATTATTCCAACTTCATGTGTTTGGAGATTGGTCTAAACTGATGCTTGTTAAAATAGACAAAAAGGTAAATAGAGGTTTTTCCTTTCTGTGTGGATGTCTGGGAAGACAAATATTGCAGCTATAGGTGCTCATGATCATCTTGGCTCAGTATCTGGTGAATCATCCCCCAAAGGTGCACTAAAGTAGCCCACTACTGTCCCAGCAAAATTGAAGGATGGATCAAATAAAGAAAACAAATATCAATGGGGACAATTGACAGTATAGGGACAATCAAGTATACGTTAGCTCATTTTGTAACCTGTGCTGTGGTAAGACAATACAATACACTCAGAGGCTTATGCATATGGACAAATAAGGGACCAAGAGAGCCTTATGAAAAATCTGAACCATAACAACTTCTAAATGACCATCTCCCGCTCTCCTCCCAGCAGACTACTTCTCTATGTGGCCATAATTCCCATAAAGCGCAGATGTGCTTTTTTTCTGTTTCCATGCCAACCGAGCAATAGGGAGCAATAAGCGACCTTTTTGTTTGCTGCATGTTTTTGAAAGTCTCTCAGTCAGTACGGCTCTCATAAAAGCATTGTTACCATTGCAGATTATTCCCACATCCCACAATTTAAATGGGTACAGTTTACCATGATATTTTTTAACATTTAATGATAATGCATCGTACTTACAATTACATTATTCATTCACTCCATACACTGGAGGTGGTAAGCTACTTGTGTAGCCACAGCTGCCCTGGGGCAGTCTGCCAGAAGTGTGGCTGCCATTTTGAGCCTATGGCCCCTCCAACCGCCACCAAATAATAATCACACAACATAGGCAATGTGGGTTAAGTGTCTTGCCCAAAGACACAAACACAATATACGCTCAGGCGGGGACTCGAACCGGCAACCCTCTGGTTGCAGGGCGAGCCACTCACTGTGGCACTGCTGGCCAATGTGCTGTGGAGTAATCAATATGATAATGTCTATATTGCCCCTAGTGAGTGAATGTGAGAGTGTATGTATGTCAGTCTTGGTTGTCAGCCCCTCGACTGAGGATAGGTTCCAGGCATCTGTGAGAGCCAAAAGGACCAAGAAAAGATAAATGACTGAATATGGCTTAGAATTGTTCTTTCCAAAACAGCTACTATTCATCATTTGCACAAAGGTTGTACATTTTCTGCTGACCTGCAAAACAGACCCACTTTGCATTTAGAGAAACCCTACACAGAGCAGCACGGTTCATGACAATGACTTGCATAACCTTTACAAATAATATGCATGCAAGCTATATATAACAATGTAGTCTATCTTATGTAATGGCGGGTCATGAACCACCTTGTATTCTCACAAAATTGCAAAACGTATTGACTGATGTCTTGTTTGCAGACTGATTTTTTGTACTTAAACACTGACGGTGTTGCCCATAAATGTAGGTTATAATAAAGTGGCTCCCATTCTTTACTCATATATCTAAATAGACCCTAAACACTGCATATGTTCTTATCATAAATGTAAAATTTAATAAAACAAATAATGACATAAATACTTCCTCCAACTCTTTTCTGGTTTCCTTTCTGTCAGCACAAAGCCTTCTTTTATCAGTACAATGCATCACATCCACCATACAGTCTTTTCCACACATCTATTTGGATAGTACAAACTACATGTGTTTGGAGATGCCAATATTATGAAATAATAATATAATAAAATCAATATAAAAATATGGAAATCCTGTAAAGGTTGAAAATATACTCTGTTTTAAATATATGGGGAACTCTGATTTGTTAAATTGTGCAATGCACTGTGGCATAATTTTAAACAGGTCTAGAGTGTCTTTGCAGATTAAATGAATCTCTTGTGGTTTTCCGCTCTCATATATCATCTTCCTAACAGTTCCTCCCTCTTTTCTTTGGCGCTGACCTCTCTGGGCTGCAGCAGAGTGCATCTTAGCCTTCAGCGTGTGTTTTTTTCCCAGAGCAGCACTTAAGCCTGGTCCTGTGTACAGCATGTATGCAGGGCTGCCAGCTGCGACACTCACAGTAGTAGGTAAAAGTACACAGTGATGTCATTGTATATGTACTTGGGGGAGGAGCCTAATGTATGTGTTATTTTTTATCTATACTTGTGGAAAAGGGCTGTTTGGCGTTAAGCTTTCTATTGTAATGCTATTATATTCAGTCACTGGCCACTTTATTTGATAGACATATGGTTTTTACCTGCCTATAAGTAGTAAAATAACTGCTTAATTGGCCTTTGAGTTTGAACCAGCATCAGGATGAAAACTAGGCCTGTGCTGTCGTCCCCGACAGCAAGGTGTATATCGGCGAAAACGGCCCCGTACGTCTGCCCCGTACGTCTGCCCCGTACGTCTGCCCATACGTGCTACAACTGTT
>JAVQKC010110019.1:0-10331 GCA_036025475.1 Philypnodon macrostomus | reverse complement strand
TCCCTTCACAGGTGTGCCCTGTCAGGGTTAAGAAGTGGGATTTCTTGCCTTTTCATGAAAATAAAGAAAACTCATTGAATGAATGAGGTGTGTCCAAACTTTTGGTCTGTACTGTATATGTGCATTCATATTCTGGAGTTAGACCCATCTTAAAGCTGCTTTGAACATAATGTAAATACTCAACAAGTAATACCATAAGGACTAAGGCTATTAGGCTACTGAGACATCTAAGTGGCCCATTAAAGCACACCATACAGTACTAGTCTGGTCACCCCTCAGTGTAGTCCACTTTGATGTCCCAAAAGTGGTAAAATCATAATAATATCAGCCAGGCATAGACAACCTGTATTGTACCACACAGAAATGTATCATTAGTCTCAACTTAGGGTCACTTCTGTCTGACCCTCAACAAGGACCACACCACACTAACGGTGCCAGAGGAAGCAGGCGATGATAGCTGGGTTAGATGAGACTCAGTGTGGGGTTCTGTCTCTGGTAGATAGCCCAGCTGACTAGGGACCCCCCTCTGGACTAATGTGGGCGTCTGAAGGCTGGAAGACAAAACATGAGACAGCAAAGGGGCCAAGAGAACGGAGACAAACAGTGAGTGGTGGTTTTAGCGGGTATAAGAATGGCTTGTGGGTAAATTGGAGGTGTGGCTGAGGTGCAGTAGAGGCGTGGTTAACGTGAGGTGAAGGTGCGTTGCGGAGGTAGATGAGGCGTGGTCCTGCTCCCGATCACACGCTAACATATTAACTTTATTTAATGTTAACGTATTTAGTTACTAGTGAAATCAAGTAGAAAGTCAAAATATATTTCTAAACACTGTATCTTAGGGAAATGCAATACTATCACCTGGTTCTACCTAATACTGTATACGTCCATGATAGGCTGCAAAATCAAAGTGGCATGACATTGATTTTGAGTTCCAAACATTGGGGGCAGTACAATATTCACGGAAACCTGGCTTCCACAAATGTAAAAAAAACAAAACTAATAATAAAATAAAGAAAGAAATGGTACATATATTTTCTGTAAAGACTGTATTTTCACCAATAGTTGCAACTAGTATAATTACCATCCTCTTCAAACGTAAGCAACTAGTTAAAGGTCAGAAGAGACTCAATAATTTACAGTAAAGTTCAATTAACAGTAATGACCATAGCCAAAAATATTTACCGTTGCCGAGGTGATGACATTCTTGTTTTCTGGAAAGCGCACTGCCAGGTCTTCATGCACCACAACGGTGAAGGTGTGGCTGTTCATGGTCTCGTAGTCCAACGGCTGGAGGGAGGACAAACAATTCAATCACTGATTCTGCTGCAGGCTCATAAATCCTCCAGGCCCAGGAAGAAAATATATTTAAAGATTCAAAACCAAAACAGAAGACAACACATCTTCAGAATGCATTATTCATTATTACTTCCACAAACAAATAACTGCTTCATTCTTAGTGTTATATCAATGCTGGGGACAAATCCATATACAGTAACTCCTCTGTAAATAAGGAAATGTAAACACCACAGCAGAAGTTAACTATAGACATATTCTATGCACAAAGAGCCATTAGCCAAAAATGCAAATTGTTTGATGATTGTGGTAAATGGTAAGTGATTAATTATGTGTGTGGTGTCACTTAGGGGGCAGAGAACATTAGCCAAACTGTCAATTATCAGCCGTGTTTAGGCACCTAATAATGCCAGGTTCCTGTCTTAATTAGAGATTTGAACGTAATATCAAATCAGCTGTAAAACATGCACTGGCCCCACTGGCCACGCCCACATCAATGCATACAGTAAGTCCAAGACGCTGCAGCACGAGGGGGATGAGGCTAATGGTTAATTACTATTAATTTTTGTAGCAATATGGTAAAAGCATTGTAATAGAAAGGTATTTATAGTAATTGTTAGTAATTAATTTAAAACCCTAACCCCTCTAACTATAGCCACCTATAATTATTCAGTTATTATATATTCTTGTTACTACGGTGGCCCTGAAGGGCAAAACTCATACATGCATTCACACAAACCAAAAGCGCTTGCACAATTTCAGAAACACGCACACAAAAACAAAAACGCACACAAAATTTCAGAAGCAACCACACAAAAACAAAAACGCACACACAGTTTCAGAAGCACGTACACAAAAACAAAACAAAAATGCAGACACAATTTCAGAAGCACACAGAAAAACAAAAATGCACACACCTTTTCAGAAGCACACAAAAACGCACGCGCAATTTCAGAAGCACGCACACAAAAACAGAAACGCACACACAATTTCAGAATTACGCACACAAAAACAAAAACGCACACACAATTTCAGAAGCACACACACAAAAGAAAAACAAAAATGCACACACAATTTCAGAAGCACACAAAAACAAAAACGCACACACAATTTCAGAAGTACGCTCACAAAAACAAAAATGCACACGCAATTTCAGAAGCACGCTCACAAAAACAGAAACGCACACACAAATTCAGAATCACGCACACAAAAACAAAAACGCAAACACAATTTCAGAAGCACACACACAAAAACAAAATAAAAAACACACGTCTTATTAACTTTTTATTACCATATTTTGACTGTATTGTTACCCAATGTTTCATCTTTGGAAACCTTGTGAACCCAGTGAAATAAGTCTTTATCAACACCTCTTCTACAGTGTATAATTTAGCATTGTACACTGGTAGAAAGGAATGGAGACTAACAAAGATGTTCTGATGTAGCCACAAATTAAAATTAACACCCCTTTCCTACCAGGTCTGACAATTTAGACTTCTCGTTGTTCTTTTCAGATAAGTTCCTTCCAACTGATCTCAATCACTGTGACAGCTGGTACCTTTTTGTCCCCACTCTGCATTCACACCTGTCTTGCTCGACTATGGCAGGTGAAAAAAGGCCTAAATGTCACAGCTCACTAGCGGCAGACAGCAAACATGCATGAAGAATACCTAGCTTTTAGCACAGCGGGAAGACGTTTTTTTAATCAACCGGAGTCTTTTACAGTTGTACTTACACTTTCATGTCAAGAAATATGTGGCAACAAGCTGCTCTTACTGTCACATCTATGCGAGGATTACCTTTTTCCTATCCCGTGCGCCAATGAGAAGCCAAAGATAGGTGAATTGTGTACATTGGACAGCACAGCACAGGTAGACGGGAATATTCACCTAACAGGATTATTCGCGGTAACAGTGGTACCAAGGCGCGGACTATCAAAGGCAACGTGTAAACAGCTTAGCCAGAATAAGACCTCCACCGGTGTGTGACCGATAGCCGGCTTACTCCCAGCATGTAAACACTAGAGCCGTGGAGAATGGGGAGAGGAGTGGAGCGCTATTTGAGGCCACTGTTGGTGCAAGCTATTACACACTTCATTTTAGGTGAATGCATTTTCAAGTCTTGGATGTCCCAAATGTTTTATCAGAAGTTTTCAAACAACTCGAGTTTACTAAATATAAACTGAATTATACCAAGGAGTGCTGTTTATAGAGGTTAAAATGGTGCTGTTTATAGTTCTCATTGGTGCAGTGGGTAGGAGCTCGCCCTTCAACCAGAGGGTCGGTGGTTCAAGTCAAACACTGTCATTGTGTCCCTGGGCCAGACACACATTTCCTATGAATGAATGAAGCCTTGGGCATTGTAAAGCACAATGTAAATCCAATCCATCATCATCATCGACCTACATAAGTGGTGTTTTGTTGGTTAAGTAAATAGAAATTAATATGAGCAATTAAAGGGAATTCAAAGTTGTTTGGTGACCTTATTATAGAGGTGGACAATATGGTAAAAAAATATAATATCACAATTCGATAATTTGAATTGTATCACGATTTTCAGTTGACTTACACAGAAGACAACTGCTATCAGTGTCTTCATAAAACCTTTTTAATAACTAATTCAATATACATCCAATCCAATGTTCATCATAATCCTTAACACTGGTATTGTCACATGACGGTGAAGAGCAGAGCATAAATCAATGCGCTGTATCACGAGTCAACAGTCTTTCCAGATGAACTTTGAGTAAGAATCTGGCTCACGGCAGTTTGCTGAATGTCAGTCCCTGATTTCCAGTCGCACTATTGTCCTGTCAATAAAGCTGAAAATATATATATGGCTCCTCACAATTATAAAAACTAAATAATTGAGAGAAAACAATTAATAAGCCACTCTAATTTTGAATTGTGTCATAAATCTGAGGCTAAAATAAAACATTTAATTATGAATAGCTGTAACATTAGGAATAGTAGTTAATGGCTTGAGCTAATGTTAAAAAGCTGTATTCAAATTGGGCTAAAACTCTTTTCAGTTAAACTTGATATACTCAAATGAATCAATAAAAAGCTCTGTATCTCTACCCACTTTTCCCCCCATAATCAAGCAGTCCAAGCTAAGACTAAACTGAAATGAGCGATTGTTGGGTCCTACCTGTTTGAGCATGAGGTTGCCATCCCTGTTGGTGTTGGGCTCCACACTGAACATTCGAGCGTAGTCTCCGGTGATGAGAATCCTGGGGACTTTGTTCTGGAACTGATCTCTGTCTTCTAGCTCCAGAGTTCCCATCTTTTCATTCAGTTTGTGGTCTTCAGGAACCTGTATCTCATATGCATCTGTGAACATGACAACACACCAAGAGATCAGAAGCATTCGTTACTGGATATATCTTTTGGTTTAGGAAGACCATGAACGATTTTGGTGGGTACAGTTCATATGAGTAGAATTGGTGACAACAAAAGAATGTCTGAAGTCACTGTATATCTGTGGGTCCCTGCGACTAACTGGACATTGTGCATGATCAAAGGCATGTAATTGGTGTTTTTTCTTCAACAGATCTGATTGTAGATCTAGGCTTTATTACTAGCCACAAAAAGTAGTCATTTCTAAGATCTCCTAAAATGTAAAATACGACTTACTTCTGGTGAAAGATGCTATGTTGTCATTGATGTCCGTGATGCTGATGGTCACAGAGGTGGTGGCTGTACTCCCGGAGGGTTTACCTCTCATGTCCTGAGCCCTGATCACCAACACGTACTGGCTCATGGTCTCCCGGTCCAGATCTCCATTACAACTAATCATACCTGAAGACATTTAAGCACTTATCTTCATTAAAGGTTCTATTTACATTTACATGCACATTTCACAGTCTATTTTAACATCAACATCAAACAATACAACAATAATTATCGTATACAAGCTGTTTGTGGCGCTCCCACTTGGGACTCAATGACAAACGCTCAGATTAGGTGTCTTTATCTTTATGGACCAAACCATTTGCGCCAGTTTTCGGGGATGTCCAAAAACACACTCCAACCACTAAGCCTTGACACCCTCACAGCCTAACACACATCTTCTCCAATCAGATACACTGTTGAATGGTGGTAAGCTAGCAAAGTAGCAACAATGATTCTCTGGATGTGTTTTTTGACAGTGCAGGAGCAGACAGGAACACTATTTGTTACATCATTAATAGTTGAATCTGTTTTCAGCTCTTGGAGAGGACTATAATCAACATAAAATATTAAGAGAAGTCCTACCTGTAATCTCATCAATCTGGAATTTTCTGTCTCCGCCTCGGATCAGGGAATACCGCAGTTCACCGTTTGCAGTGGTAGGATCGTCAGCATCAGTGGCCTTCACCTCCACTATTTTAGTCCCTGTGTAGATCAAAACAGCTGAATCAGTCACTATGCATGCTATAATAAGGAATATATACCGTAGATCATGCGTGGCAATAGCAGAATGACTTGATTTAGTGAACTGAAAAAAAAAAAACTCCCAATAAACTACTGAATAGCTGTGTTAATACCAGCTGTGAGAGCAGGGGTGATATATTCAGAATGTATTTGCAGTTTTAAATTAGTGTCAGTTTACTCCAAAATTGTGAGGATTGTGTGGACTAGTTATAGATTCCTTATATTCTTTGGATCTCACAGTAATTAACATCTCAATTTGCACCTACCCAATAAGCTGTTCTGTGCATGCATTGTGAGTGGAGAATATTTCTGGGTTCATGTTTCCATTATCAAATGTGGCTGCATTGTTTTTTCCCCTAATCTAAACGTGGTCATGTATAACATACTTAAACTATTGGGATGTCATACCCTCAAATGGGGGAGTTGGGGGCCAGAATTCTGTATTAACTATATGGGATTTTTTTTTATAAGATTATCCCCCAAAATATATTTTTTTTATTAGTGACAAAGACCATTACCCCCTGTATCTATCCAACCACTTTCAAAATCTATTAACAAACAGTGATTTTCCTGCCCCCTCATCTCCCATTGAAATGTAGAGGGCTATAGTATGTAGTGAAACTCAGCAAAAGTTATCATTAATATTGCTAGTGCCTGGCTCATTTTGGATAAAAAGTCAAGTAATTTTTTTAGAGTGTACATTGCTGTGAAAGGAGGGGGTCTACATATAATTTTGAAGTTATATTTGCAGTGCATTATGATCATGTACAGCCATCCAGTTATAAACACAATGGGTCTCAAAAAAAGGATCAGCAAAACATCATTCTATCTGACCAATAGGAAAACTAAAATACTGTAAAACTATTTTTTGAAGCTGGGTCAACTTACTATTTTAAATGGCGTCTTGAATTCCTTATTTTTGTCAACGTCAGTCACCATTCGGTTCGGCTTAAGCCATAAATATATTTGTTTGGCCCGGATTTGGGAAAATAATGATGTTGGTTTGAAAGGACTCCTTTACAGTGTCAAAAGTACGATTTCTGCCAAAACCCCCTGAAGGCACACATTTCCCCAGAGCTTTCCGTGGAGGGGATGTTGGGGGTAAAGTAAAAGCTAAGAACTAAAATAGACCTGGTCCCTGGGCTGGAAATGAGATGAATTCCTCCAGAGGTTTCCCGTTCTTGAGGGAAAAGTGATGACTGTATTTTCAGCTGCAGAGCATAAGCAACACAAGAGGCTCACAGGTTCAACAAAGAAAAGTCAAAAACAAACACTGCACTATATTTTGGTCAGTGGTCTACTGAGTCTACTGAAGTTCTCTGCAGTAAGACACCAACTACACATCCCTTTTCCATGCTGTGATAATGTGTCCCAGTATGAACAAAAAGTGCCAGCTAAATATTTTTATCTTCAACTGCTTATCCAGGCCGGGTGGCATAGGTAACAGTCGAGAGACATGATCCCTCCAGCGTGAAACACCTCCACAAGGAGGCGCCCAGGGAGGCGTCCAGGGAGGAGTCCAGGTAGGCGTCCAGAGAGGCATCCAGGGAGGCGTCCAGGGTGGCGTCCAGGGGGGCGTCCGAAACAGATGCTCTAGCCACCTCAACTGGTTCCTCTCAATGTGAAGGAGTAGCGGCTCTACTCTGAGCTCCTCCAGAGTGACCGAGCTTCTCACCCTCTCTCAAAGGGGGCGCCGGGCCACCCTGTGGAGGAAACTCATTTCGGCTGCTTGTAACCGCGATCTTTTCCTTTCGGTCATTGCCCAAAGCTCATGACCATAGGTGAGGGTAGCTTAATATTCTAGTACAGTATATTGTGACAGTCATTTTGATGTTTTTTTGTCATGGGAGAAAAGAACAACAATTCAAATCCCCTCAGTGTCATCAGTATAATTTTACACTTTCCAGCTGTAAAAATCAACTGAACGGAAACTCGGGGCAACTCGGACAACCCCAAGATGTAAAACTATTCTTTGAAGCTGGGTCAAGTTATTATTTTAAATGGCGTCTTATTCGCATTGAATTCCTTATTTCCTGCTAACTGTTTATTTCCGAGTTAACGACTGGCTTCATCTCGGAGATTCTGTCACTCCGAGCTCCGACATCCGAGCTCCTGATCACTTCCAGCCCCACACACTCATGCAGTATCATATCTACAGTACAGTGCAGAGCCAACCCTTTATAGATTAGCTATCTTCAAATCACCACTCACACCTCTATTTTCCCCAGAATAAATTTAGAACATCCAAAACGTAACCTTGAGGTTAATGATGAAAGATGGATGTGCAGTTAAGTAACTCCACTACAAAAAAAGCCCTGCACTGTAAAATGGTCGGTCAATGTCAATGAATGAAGACCACAAAATACAGTTAACATCACCAAAAATTTCTTCCGTCTCTGGAAAGGTTATTCTTTTTGTTTCCTGTTTTTGCTTCTAGGTGTTTATTTTATTCTTTAATGAAGAGTTGAGCAGAAGACTCACGCATTTCAACATATTGTTTGCAGATATAAATGGTGTTTATAGCTCTAAATGTAAAATCTAAATCTAAGTCACACACGACTAATGTAATTAAATGTATCTGCAATGGAGCTATCCTTTGGCATGGATTTTTTCATTTTTATTTGATTTGATTTTTATTTTTGTGTGTCTGCATGGCAGCACAAAACCTGAATGAAAAGGAACAGAGAGAACAAAAAATATTTACTATTCACATTCTTTCACATTCATTAATATATAGTCTAGTGCCATTTTACATTTGTTCAGCCTCAGTTACTGTCTTGACAGGGCTAGGAAGAAGAACAGGCCTACCACCAAGACTATAACAGGGGCTTCTTGGTGTTACTTACCGACAGAGGACCTCTCCATGATGGATCCATTGATGCCTTTAGGGAACACCGGAATATTGTCATTGATGTCTGTTACTTGGACCACAAAGTCTCCTGAGTCCTCCACCAGCTTATTGTTTCCATCAAACATCTGGGCTGTCAGGTGGTAGGCACTCTTCTCCTCTCTGTCCAAAGACCTGGTCACAAACAGGTCACCCTTTTGGTCCACTGTGAAGATGGTGTTGGCTCCTTCTCCCTCGATTTGGAAGTGCTTCACTTCCACACGAAGACTGGACTTAAGCTGCAACCGAAAATCAAACTTTTAGAATTATATTAACTTGCAGTTCTGGGGCTAAATTGTGGAGATATTCATCAAAGGACTGATTTGCACAAGCTAAACCCTAGGGTCTGCACCATCAAAGTTAATAGAAGTGACAGTGATAAAATTTTAACTAGAGGAAATCAGTAGGGGACCAGAGGAATCTTAAACAATTTAGACTCTGTTTACGTGACAGAAAACAGAAAGGCTGCTATTTTGAATTAAAAAATCTTCAGGATTTTGTTGAAACAATTCTTTGTTCAATGTTCTATTATGTTGTGCCTTGTGTGGTAGTGTGCCACCGCTACCCATTCAATCTTGGATCTCATTAGCCTTGTTAGAAGCTTCTACTTATGCATGGAAAAAGAGTGTATTTTGCTAAAAGATACTTCAGCTCTAAGGTAATGTTAAAACCCCATACAGAATGTCCAATATCCATGAAAGCCTTCCTTTGGTTTTAGATGAAACACTATAAAGTAAATAAACATCCAAAATAGTAAGTGGTGTGAATTAAAGGTTTAGTCTGTAAGTTGATGTAAAGTACATTGTCTGTAGTCTGTGTAGAGGCCCGGGGACTAAAGTAAAACTTGACTACTACTGGTCAAAGTGGAAACCCTTAGCCAGCTATACTCACTGCTCCAATCTTATAAGGGACAGGCGCCGGTTTTTCCTCCTCCACATACAGAGAGTTCCAGATCCACTCTCTCTTTTGCCGAAACAGGACCGGGTGTGTCTCCTTCTTCACTATGGCATCATCAGAGCCTCGAATACCAGCTTCCACCCCGGGACGGAGGACGACCAGAGAGCTCAAGAGGGCCACAAAGGTCCACAGCTGCAGCCAAGCCATCATCTGGAACGGGACAGAGGAATGAAGAAGACGTGTGTGTGAGAATAGGGAGAGGAGCTCACATTAAAGCCACTTATCAGGAGCGGACAGAGTGCCGCAGAGTGCCAGGGTGACAGACTGCGCGTGAAGGCCAAGGACTTAGAAGCCCACGTTCGCCTATCATTCAACAGCAGCCCTTAAACCACGGCAGACTGGGACCCCAGTGAAACATTTAGCTGCTCATCATGGGAACGGCCCTGAAAGCAAATCAGCGCTGTGGTCGGACGGGGATCTATTAAACATAGGCTTGTGACCCATTTTAGGTCCTGACCCTGGGGTGTGCCAGATAGTAACAGGGCAGAGACATGGGATAACTTTGGGTACAAGACTAGATTTTTTGTATATATATTTTTTTAAATACCAGAATGTATTTGCTCAACACATTAACAACAGAAATACTAGAAAGGGCCATTTTAGATGATTTAGGAACAATAGCCAATATCATCTAGACAACAAAAGTTACTATATATATATAGATAGATAGATAGATAGACAGACAGACAGACAGACAGATAGATAGATAGATAGATAGATAGATAGATAGATAGATAGATAGATAGATAGATAGATAGATAGATAGATAGATAGATAGATAG
>JAVQKC010110000.1:0-33316 GCA_036025475.1 Philypnodon macrostomus | reverse complement strand
TTACAGAGGTCAAATAAAGAATGCCTCTATAGCGCCCCCATGTTTATAACCCCTATGGGACCCTGGACACACTTACTTTGGCAGAGAGCAATGAAACTTGGTACAGTGATTCTCCACAGACGTATGGGGTCGTTTTCGCCGATATACACCTTACTGTCGGGGACGACAGCACAGGCCTAGTTGTTAAAGAGCAATTAAGAGGCTGCGCCCCAAAACCATGACAAACATAGGAAGGGTCTAGTTGACTTTTTAGATTTGTCTGGAAATTTGTGAAGAATGTTTTTACCAAATTTTGTAAAATTCCCTAAAACTACATTCTTCTTTCAGTCTGTAGGAGGCGATATAGAGGTAACTGCCATTTTATTGGTCAGATGTGTTCAGGGCCGGGGGGTAATTATATCGGCGAAACGACGATATTATGGAATAACGTCGGTGTTTGCCCGTGCCCGCCTCTTCAGATCCTAGCTGTGAACACGATAACTCAAAAACGAATTGCCGGATCAGTTTCAACATTTGCACACAGGTACATACCATAAAGACGCCGAACTATATCGATTTGGGTACTTCTTCGATGAATATTAATTAAGTAAGTAATTAATTACGGGACAAAACTCTGAACGCAATAACTCAAAAAGTCTTTGCTGGATCTTTTTCAACTGTTGCACACAGGTACATATCATGAAGATGCAGAACTGGATTTAGTTTGGTACATCTTAGATTAATTAAATAATTCACAAATTAATGTTTTGATACACTTTTATTGAACCAATAATACTGCTGAACATAAACACTGAACACTTTAGACTGAAAGAAGAATGTAGTTTTAGGGAATTTTCAAAATTTGTCAAAAACATTCTTCACAAACATCCAGACAAATCAAAAAAGTCAAATAGACCATTCCCATGTTTGTCATGGTTTGGGGGTGGGGCCTCTTAATTGCTCGTTAACAATATTAAAACCCTTAAAAAACACACAATGTCTGATTAAGGTGCCTGTTGGTGAGTGTAGCAGACGTACGGGGCCGTTTTCGCCGATATACACCTTGCTGTCAGGGACGACAGCACAGGCCTAGTTACACCTTGAAATATGTGTAAACTTGAACTCTGAACTCTGAACTCTTCGACAGGCCAAAGAACCTAAAGCAACCATGAAGATCAACTGTATAAATGCCAGTTTCCAGCCTGGAAAGATTGGCACTGCTCATGGGATGCAGATTACCTATTTGAAGGACAACAGCACCAGGAATATATTTGTTTACCACGAGGATGGCAAGGTTCAGTGAATATGTTTGAGACAAAAACATGGCCAACAAGTTTGTACTCATGACATCAAAGTTGAGAAAACTCCATCCAACCCAAACCTAAATAATATATACAGCATTCATATATGTACTAGTCACAAAAAGTTACAATTTGTTGAAAATGCCAAAATGTTTACACCACAGTGATATTATAGCATATCATGAAAGCAGCGTATTTAATAAGAACGAGGCAATAGTCATTTATAGGTAAAATTTCACTAGGAACAACCTTTTCTGACTAGTATATACAGTATATGTAGGAGCATATATATTTATCAATATAAATACATGCAAATCAACTGATATCAGCGAAACAACAATATTATAGAATCACGTTGGTCCGCGTCCAGCTCTTACGTGTGAACGAGATAAGTCAAAAAGTAATTGCTACCAAGTTTCAACTTTTGCACACAGGTACATATCATAAAGACGGCAAACTGTATTGATTTTGGTACTTCTACGATGAATATTAATTAAGTAATGAATGAATGAATGACCTAAACTGTGAACGCAATAACTCAAAAAGTCTTTGCTGGATCTTTATTAACTTTTCTAGACATATCATGAAGATGCTGAACTAGATTGAGTTTGGTGCTTCTACGATGAATGACAAATAATGAATTAACTAATTAATGCCCTGACACACTTTAATTGAGCCATTAATCCACATGGGCCTAGTTTACCTATGGGTAGGAATAAATAAACCTGAACCTGAGATTATTTTCTCCAACAATAAACAAAGGCAAAATAGTAAGCTTTCACATGATTCTAATATTAAGCCTGTGTAGTTATGCAAAATGAAGCCATGTTTTTATTCCACAAAATATATATTTTTGTATTGATACACGTGAATAGGCCGTCATTTTTAATATTCACTGTTCAGGAAATGGTTGACTGGTTTAATGCCATCAGAGCTGCCAGGTTTCACTACCTTCAAGTCGCTTTCCCTGTAGCTTCTGTTTCTGAGGTGAGTACATGCACAAACTGTCATCTGTAATCAGTCTATGTAGGTTAGGTTAATCTTTCATCCAGGTTAAGATACAAGGGTTATATAAATATACTGTATATATTTACTACTGGACATTTTGGGGTTCATCCAGGTGAGTCATCTGCAATGCTGGTATGACGAGGGGCTTAACACATGAAATATGAAAGTAAAGGTTTGGTCTGTGATCAGTAGATTGAAGTCTCTGCTACTATGAACCTTACCCTATCTGAAACATTAGTCTGATGTACAAAAATAGTATACGAACTAATAGTATACAACTTTGCCATTTGCCCAGCTCTTGCCAAAACTAACCAGGAATTACATAAAGGAGGGTTACATGGAGAAAACAGGACCAAAGGTATTACAACCATAAACTGAAATGTTATTTTAACATTTGATCCAACAACTGATTGATTTTTTTTTTATATCACAAAGCACACCGAGGGGTTCAAGAAAAGATGGTTCTCAATGGATGACAGGAGACTTATGTACTTCAAAGATCCACTTGTGAGAGCCCCAACTGACAAAACATCTGCAATTACACACCTTTACCCACAGATGGTGCTCTAACATTGACTTGTTTTTGGTTCAACCTCTCCAAATAGGATGCCTATGCAAGAGGTGAAGTTTTTATTGGCAGTAAGGACAACAATTACACAGTGGTTTCTGGCCTCCCAGCACCTGTTCAAAGCACTCACTGGCAATTTGGAATTACCATAGCAACCCCAGACAGGAAGTTTCTTTTTGCATGTGAGACAGAACATGACCAAAAAGAGTGGATCGACGCATTTCAGACGGTTATCAACAGACCAATGCTGCCTCATGAATATGCAGGTATCTCCAGGGATTCACCACAAAACAATGCCATAAAGTTGCAATATCTAACGATTTTTCTTTTTTTTTTGTAGTGGAGGCCTATTTCAAACACAAGCCATGACCATTTTAACATTTGCCGGACTGTTTTTAAGCTACACTTAATATCCAGTGAGTGGCAGGTCTGTGGGTAAAAATGCCTTTGTGTTTCAAATGATGAAAGTCCAGGTTAAGATGGCTCAAACTATAGCAGTTTATGTTGTGTGTAGTATCAGAATCATTGCTGCTTTTAATTCATTTGATTTGATGTTTTCTACATTTCATTGTAAGCTAAACTAATGTATGTTATTTTTAAACAGACAGTATTATATAGGACTCGTGTTTGTGACTGTGCACACCAGCCTGTTTTACAAATGAAATGCTTACTCCTCAGTATTTATTGTGATTAGCAAACTCCACTGTGCAACTTTACAAACTGATATTGTTAATTTAATGAGCATATTCTATATACAATTAAAACAAAATACCTGATATAGTTTCACTTTATTGTAATGTGAACGTGAAGGTACAACAAATAAAGAAAAACAGTAACAAAAGTCTGAAGCAAAAATACACACATGGACTAACTCTAACTGGAACAAATGCTACATTTTGACATTGTCTTGTTTTCATGTGATCTCACTTAAATCAGTTATAATAAATGATCTCAGGATTATTTACTATATTATACAGGATTCCATTATACTGCCAATATGTCAATATTCTGACAATCTTTTACAATAATAACGTCACATAACTACAAATGCTTAAGCAAATAAATACTAGACCTATAACCTACAAAATTATAATACATACATTCAATAACATACTCCTTCCCTACATGTAAACCCAATCACCTTGCATGCACAGAACTATGCACACTATTGCATACTCTATTTTACTGAATATGTGAATGAATAATGAAATTGTAAAGTGTCGTTTGATCAATTCAAATCAATATTTAGTATTGTTATATCTTGTTATTTATAGTTAAAATGCAGAGACCGTTATTTTGCATCCAGCTTGATTTCAGAAAGTTTATACAATACATAATCTTATATCTGTACAGAAAGTAGCCATATACGTATAGTGAAGAGAAATACACATTCCCGACAATGTAAAATGCTGGTGATAAAAACTGTATTTCAACAGCCAACATAAAATAGCTGTATGAACATGAGGTCTTAAACAACACTGCACTAATGGCCCATAATGGGAACAGATGACAAATGTGTTCACAATGTTGTTTTATAGTGTCTTTGTTGTTAGACTGGAGAGATCTCATTGGAGGTGATTCTACTTGGACACAGTACGTTTGGAAGATGTTATTAAAGGAGCTTGTCCACAAATGTAGTGAGAGTCAGTGAAGCAGATCTAGGTCCTGCAGCAGCCCGCACCCTTCATCTCTTTGTTGACGTATTCTTGAAGCTTGAAGGATTCGTTGGGATCCTTCATAGACCGGTGTTTCAGTTCTCTTTGAAAGCATAGGAAAATCATTTGGCATTGTTTCAGCATTTTTTGGTAGACATCAAATTGCTAATCATTCCATAACATCAGGCATTCACATATGTTCAAGACAAAGCCACAGAAGATCAAACCAAGCATTTTTGTTACTTTAAAATGGAGTGGTGCCAGGTGAGCTATCTGACTATTTAAATAGGAAATATGAACTAAACACCTCAAAAGTACCACTTTCAAACAAAATACAAACTGGCTGATAGATCATTTCTGTTCTTGTGAAGAAGTAACACCACTCACTTTGCCACAGCCATGAACGCCAGCTCCACATTTAAACCAGACCTGGCACTGGTCTCCATGAAAGGGACTCCAAACTCCTGCAGAAATAAACAACACATTACTTTTGGACTCCAGCAAGATAATAAAAATGTATCGCAGTCTTCAAGTGTCTAGACGTAAAGGGTAGCATGGTTGAACAAACTCCAGTGCACATGTGATGACTTCCTCTGTGCTGGGACAAATCTCAGTACTCAATAATGCAAATGGTGTCAATCACTTGGCGGTATGTTGTTTTGTGCGGAAATAATTACTGAAGTATATGAACCGAACTGGGTTTACCAAAACAATATTCTCCTTCTCTCGCTTTTGACATACTGCATTTAATTTGAACTGGGTATATACTGTATAATATTAATATATCTTTATCAGAGTATCTCAAGTAAATACCAGGTGGGATATAAACCAGCAAGACCACATTGTTTTCAGAATTACAGTTTAAATTCTACATTTTTTGTTACCTTAGCAAGTCTTTCACCGTCCTCTCGTTTAACCACTCTGTCATGTGTTGAATCAGCCTGGCAAACCAGAAACATCACATTGTCAATTTCAAAATTTGTTTTAAAGATGCAAGAAATTGATAACCCAAGTATATATCGCATTTATTTATAATGCGGAAATGAAAAGTACAAACCCAATATTTTATTTTACATAAACATTTTTTACTGATTTGTAGGCCAATTCTTTGCTCTACCAACATAACCCATAATGCCTTGCCTTGTTTCCGAGCAGCATGAGCACAGAGTCTTGTTGAGCATACTCATGGATCTCGGTCAGCCATGCCTAGGAACAAGGACAGAGAGACAGCTGTTAGACATAGAGGACAATACACAAACAAGCCATGTGTAGGTTCTGAACACACACAGAGAGGAATACAAATGCACGTATCACATTAAAGGGTCAGTAAGAAAAAAACATGTCTAGAGTTTGACAAGGACAAGTCTAGAGGTTTAATCTAATAGCACGAGAGCAGACATGGCATTTAGAAAATGAATTTCACTAATGGCGCAAAATAAGAAAAAAAAAACAGTCACGGATGATCATCACTGGAATAGCAAATCACACTGAGATGGCTGTCACTGGTCTTTTGTGCAAGTCTACTGTGTTTCATAGACATTGCAATACAAGATCCATGTTTCACGTTTTATAACCTTAAAAAAGGCGATATGCTTAAATACATGTTTTGCTACTACTACAGAGGCTTTATTAGTGGGGATTAAAATAAAGCATTTTTAGCGTTTGAGAAAGTCAGCTCCTCAGTATACAGGAATAATAAACAAAATAAAACTATGGGTATTGTAACACAAAAAATACAAATAAAGTTTGAACAGTAGAACCCCTTTACTACCACACAGAATCATTTCAGTGCAATGCCTAATTATCTCCAGAGTGATTTAGTTCCTATTCTGTATTTCTGATATTTCCATATTCCTCTGCAGCTTAGGAGTAATTAATTCTGGTGGTGACTTGGCATTTGTGAAGGGGTCACTAGAGGTCATCTCATGTCAAGGGTTGTGTTAAATAATGTAATGAGGCATTGTGAAGGAAGATCTTGAAAAGAAATCAGCCAGAGGGATCAGCTCAGCATAAATCGACCCACTGTACCCACCAGAATTTAACTAATCAATGTGTCAGATAATATCAGAGGAAGGTATCTAAAGCCATATATATGTTTGCTAAAAGTCAAAGCAATCTATACTACTTTTGCTGAAATTCATAGACACTATCCCAGCTGGAGAGGGGCATATGCAACAGTGGAGAAGATATGTCATAACAACGAAGGGGAAGCCAAAAGGCAGCGACTGTGAGAGACAAGACAAAGACCAAAGGATGTGTAAGAGACAACTCGAGATAAAAGAGGAGCAGATGGTGGCTGCTCAGTGACAGCTCAGACAAACTGTCACAGGAACAGGTATCAACGATGGAATTTATATAAGTTCGTATCAGGTTATGAAATATCAAAACACACGATCTGATTTTGATTCTGATTTCCACAGCATATTTGTTCTGTGTATAAGAAACATGCTATCAGTTTCTGTTTCACTTTCTGAAATACACCACAATTGTGATATCATTTTCTGTTTAATCTCTGAGTGTTTAGTTATATTATCTAGATCAGTGTTTCTCAAACTTTTTCAATCCAATGACCACTTTGGTATAGAGAAATAAATCACGGACCACCAGACCCCCGAGACTTATAGACTGACACAAATGGTGGGTTTGTGTAGTGTCAGACAAAAGGCTATGGTCTCAATTCAGGCTAAATTTGTCTAGTTTTCACTTACATATCTGTGCTCATTCATTGCTTAGAGAGACTTGTGGTCAGTTGAGATACACTGAATAAAATCTGATTTATCTTAGGGGCTACGGCGGATAATAATAGATAATGTACTTTATTTTATCAATTGGCTAGATGCCCATTTCAGATATCACTATTATGATCGGAAAATATTCTATGACCACAGTCTGAAACCTTCTGAAACAATATCTCTGCACATTCTTGAAGTAGCAAACAACTCATTACATAGACTGACTATATGTTTGGATTTTGAACATGTATAAGATCAACAAACAGGCATTAGAAATGACAGACATCGCTGAGTTTCAGAGTGTCTATTTCCATGGCTTAGCTTCCTCTGTGGCTCACTTTCATCTGAGCAGCTCGGCTCAAAGTTACAACGCTATTCTTACTAAACTTTGATCAGGGCATTAGCTTTGGAGATGGAGCGGAGATGTCTCTACAACCTGTGGAGTCGACTGAGGCAAGGCGGAGCAACACTGGAGAAAGTAGGCCTTCTCCCCTGAGAGTGACAACCTTTGTAGGCTGTGAATTCATTAGCATATTTGATTCAGCACTTTGATTGCTGATGGTGTTTTTTTAACTCTTCTACAAGTTAGATGTTACATTATTGTGAAACACTTCCTGTGCATCGATTGTTGACGGAATCATTTTACAATCTGAAAAATAAAAATAGAATTATAATAATGCATGATTTGGTGGGAATGTAGGCTCAAAATGGCAAGATTCAGTGTGAAAGGGTGAAAGCTGTCAGTGCTGCAATGAAGACTATAATCATTAAACTGCAGATGTGTCACCATTTTGTTCATGTGTGTCATGTGTGGGGCGGCTCTCGACACAGTGGGAATGCGGTGACAGTGGCTGTGAGATGTGTGCGCACATCTCCAGAGCTCATTATCATGGTCTCCTCCTGTGACATGTGCTTCAGAGACATGGTCTGTGTCAAAGACTAAGATGGACGCCCTGTCAGTCAGACTAATAGTCTTACAGACCCCAATTTCTAAGGAAATGGTATATGGTCAAAACATTTAATGTCACCATAAAGAATAGTACCGTATGTGGGTTAATGTAATTGATCTAGAATGGAAAGTTCAGACCTTTTAGATATACTTTATGTGCTGTGTAGAATGTGACCAGCAGTTTTCAAATCTTTTGTGATATAATAGTCAGGTCCAAAGCTAAGTTAGACACCTTTTATGGTTTATTTTTTCTGGCAGATAAAGCCAGTGAAATGAGAAAATCCATTACTTTAGCTTAGTAAATCCCTGCTCATATTACACAGATTTTTGCCTGTTGGATTAAACATTAAGAATTTTTTTGTGTGCAATGGTAGAAGAGCATCAGCAGTTTCACTTAGGGCAAAAAGAGTCTAAATGGAAATGCCTTGAAATATGCTTTACACAACATTACTCAGCAGAGAGCTATGTTGTTGTTCTTTGATGTAAAGTTTGAGATGGGAGCTCACGGGCAGTCAGCAAATCACAGGTGCCTCCGTCAGTAGAGCCTCAACCTGTTTGCGAAAATCAGGGGTACTTTTGTGGTGATCTGCAGAATCTCAGCAACATCAGACTAACCCCTCACAAGAACACACACACACACAAAATAATCTGCTTTGATCCAACAACGAGGGAAGAGAGAAACAATCAAACAAAATGAGACATCTATGGTATGGTATGTCTAGGGTATTTATGTCAGACTTAGGCACTAATAGACATCCTGCTATTTTGTGTGTCTTTTGTGCATGAGTGGCAGTAGTGTGCATTAATCACCTCTTCTTTGTCAATTTATTTGAGCCTTGTTAAGGTCCTAGGTTCAATTCCTGGACCAGAAGGTAGCCGTTCAGTGTAGATTTTCACCCATGTCTAGGTTAGAATCTAACCCACCTTGCCTTGCTTTACTAACTACTCTGCTTGATCAATTAGTTTTCATTTATAAGAGTTCACGTGAGATAAATCTGATAAATACATACTATGGTCTGGTATGATTCTTGTGACTTCTGTTGGAGTTGATTATTTACTGACAGTTTGTGTCATCACCATCTGTTACGGTGGTGCCATGACATTTAGCTAACAGCTATGAGCTAGGCGGGCGGCCATTTCATTTGATGCCAGAGCGTGCCCCGGGGACAGGACGGAGAGATGAATGACTGCTCGCAGATTTTCTGTCTTTTATAGTGTGCTACAGCTCTGCACTAAACTTGCCACCAACAGCTGTGAGGGAAAAGACACAATGCTCAATCTGTATTTCTGATGGCTAAAGTTATTATATTTATAGCTATTAGTTATTACAATAGCATCGATGCAAAAAGTAGAAAAAACGTCAAGATCAATAAATAAATATAAAATACCTGTAAGATTATAATTATGCAAAAATACTGTACTATGTATAAAGCACTATTTTGAAACCATTGTTTTTGATAGTAGCAATAGACAGATCCACAAAATGCACATGTTTCTCCTAAAGCCAAGCTCTAAACAGCCAAACAGTGTGATCTGGCCCCTTCATTTTGGGGTGTGCTCTGGAGCAGCATTCATCACCATTACTGTTCATCTCTGTGAGTTAGTGCTGGTTAGCCGCGCGATGCCAGCAGCATCTGGAGCTGGAGCCCATCCATTTCCTTTAACAAGAGAGTGACTGAGTGAAAGAGCACACTCATAAGACAGCATTGAGGAGAGACAGGGCCGGGGCGGGGTATAAGCCCGTGTATGTCATCCCGAATTCTGTTGCTATTTTAAACAAATCGTAACAAGGTCAGGTGAACTTTAATTCTATAGTGTCTTTAACTCTTTTTATGATGTATGTAATTATTATGTTCATGATGCAATTGATTGAGCAGGCAATCTTCCTTAGTCACTTTATCATTGTCTTGGCCATATTTCCTGTTGAGAACCGTGCAGTTGATTTGTGTCTGTGTGAATGTTATTGTGTGTGTTGTATTGTACTGGCAGCTGCGGGCAGTGAGCCCAAGACAAATTTCCTTTTGGGACAATAAAGTTTATCTTGTCTTATTAAATATAAAAAAGACATTGGCTGCTACTATTTATGTTATCATTATTATACCTTTATTTAACCAGGAGAGTCCCACTGAGATTCAGAATCTCTTTTTCAGGGGAGTCTTGGCCCCAATGGGGAACCTATTGCACTGACACAGGGAGAACATACAAACTCCACACAGAACTCCACTGACTGCCTGGTCCAGGATTTGAACCCAGGACCACTGTACCACTGTGCACATTTTATCAGCTTTGGGTCAAATTACCAACACAAAAGCAAAAAGGGTAAAGTGAAACTGTATATGTCATGTAAGAGTATTAAAATAACCAGGAAGAATATCAGGTCTTCTATCAAGTTTTCTATGTGTGTGTGTGTGCTATGTCCTTTATTTATGTTTTATGTCTTGTCTAATGAATGTTGACAGTAGATTGAGCTCTTGCAACTGTGTTTTTTTTCTACTGCAAATGGCAAATAAACTGAACCTTGAACCTTGACCTTGAACCTTGATGTGTGTGCACTTGTCAGATGTTAGTCTTGGCTCACTTAACTGAACTGGACTTGGTCTTAATTGATTGTGGTATGGTCTTGACCAGGGGAAGTTGCAAGGTGCCTTCCTCATGAATCCAAGTTAGTGTTTTTCTAGGTCCCATTGGTGAACATTTAACAAGGAACACTCGGAGATCAGCAGTTTGTGAGTCCAGTTGAAACTCATTGCGGTCCTTGTGTTGAGTTTGCATGTTTTTTCTAATGATGCAACCTTGGAAACACTATTGGGATTAGGAAAAACAATGCCTTCCTAAGTGAATGAAGGAGACAATTGTAAAACACAGAGATAGATTATATTGTAATTGATCTTAATCCCAGTGTGGACCATGGCTCAACCAGACAGATACGATGCAGCTGGTTATGGTCTGACCAGACTAACCTTAACTTTTCTGACTTTGCCCAACTCATTTTATTTACAAAAAAACTGTAAACTGAAAGTAACTGAATCTAATGAACATTTTATGATTTTCAGAAACACAGCAAAAAACTGTGTATTTCTTTAACATTTTTGGTCAGAGTAATTTACATTGGCAGTTCTTCTAACCACAGGATTGATTGATGAAGCCAAATGTGTAAATTCAACCAGGAAGTCTGTCCCTCTCAACCTATCACTGCCTTCCACATCTGCTTCTCAACCAATCACCTCTCAAGCCTCATATACTGAAGGCCCTCTCTCTCCTCTGTTATCCAGCTGTTTCAGCAATGTGCCACATCCCTCCTTCCCCTATCTCCACCCCAGGAGCATCATCATCATCATCAGTCGCCTCAGCTCCATCTCCCATTAGCCACCACCACCACCGGTGTCTAGGCCCCGGGGGAGAAATCTTCCCTAATACTATATCATATTCTCCCTTCCTCGCATTTCCAGGTCTCCTAATGTTGGAGCCTCTCTCTCAATAAATACAATGCTGCACCTTATTCTCTTGTCTGTGTGTCTCCTGGTTGAATTGCACCTCTCTGTTCATGTGCTGTTGGCCAAACACTTAATGATCTGAACATGACACACGTGAATGCTTCATACAAACATATCCAGTTACATTTTACACGTATGTATATTACTGAATATAAAAATAGCAGCCTTGAAATTTGAAATCTCTTACCTTTACGTTGTCAAAGGATGCTTGGTTGGTGACATCATACAACAAGAGCAGAGCTAAACACACAGACCATAATGAAAATCAATAATCTTTTTTTGTTTAGTTATAATTGAACTAGTTATAAAATATTCTGCATGAGCGGGAGAGCTGAGCCTGACACGGGAATAAGAGACTTTTGTCCTTGAGGTGTGCTCTCTCTTTTTCTCAATCTGTTATCAAATAGTGCTGGAAATATGAATACTAAAAAAGAAAATGATAAACTGCTGTGAGTGCTGCCGTGAGCGTATCAAAGTGTACCAATGCTTTTGTTCCAGCATAATGTCTCAGTATCTGCAAAGGTCAGTCCCAACTGTTACTAATGAAAATTTAAATTAACCAAATCAGTTTCTGATTAAAATTATTGTGAGAAAACAAAAGACAGAGATGACGCAGAGGGAGAATGAGCAGCGGAAATGAAAGGCAAAAATGAGCTCAGCAGAGGAGATGGGAGTTGAGATTGAAAGAAAATGGAACTCAAAATAACTTCCTCAAAGTGTTTGCCCTGAGGATGCAGTCTACACAGACGTATCCCAAAACAAAAAACTTTATTTGTAATATCATAGCTGACTTCACTTTTAATGTACACCTGCCAACTTTCTAATGTTTATGCGTTGTATAACTTTGATGATGACAACATTTCCAAATAATCATTTATATTACAAAAATTGCTATCTCCTTTATATTAGATGCATGCACTAAGTATTGTGTTGACAGTGCTTCTCCCATACTCTCTATTGACACCTTTTAATCAGCTCACACACACCCTTCTATCTGTGAACTCACTGGTCTCTGGTCCCAAATGCTATGGCACTAATTAGCTCCATCCATCACTGTGTGGTTTATGGGGATTTATTAAGATGGCAAAAATCTGGTTATACAAAGGCTTGGTGTCATTGAAGCACTAGCATGTAGCATTAGCGTTGAAATGTTATTAGAGAACATACCTAAAACATATAAGAACACACAAAGGTCTGACATCACTTTCAATGGCTTTCAAACATTGCATTTTGATAGTGAAGCAAAATTGCAGATTGCAAAGGCCATTCAGAAAAATAACTTCCAGTGATCCTCAAGTCTAAAAGAATCTATCAGTTCTTCAAATATAAATGTAAACTGAAGCCCCTAGCGTGCAGTTATAAAACATAATGATTATACACATTATAAGGTGCCATCTGATCTGAAGCGAAGCGTGTGGAGATGTTGCAGTAAAATAGACTACGGGAGAATACTATTATATGATTATGAATTTTGAATATGTACATGTTGACTCTTGTATTATCGATTATATGTACAGGATTTTTTGTTTGATAAAAGTGAAGTCAAAAGGGCCAAAAAAATAAAAGGTAAAACTCAACTGGAGTTTGACATGTCTCTCACAGACCCAAGAGAAAACGTTGGCCTTCCAGATTTTTAAGCTGACCCCAATATATTTGCTGAATCGGGATTTCTTTTGTGAAGTTCTCACCGTGAGCGTCTCTGTAGTAGGCGTGAGTGACACTGCGGAAGCGCTCCTGTCCAGCTGTGTCCCAGATCTGTGCACGAGGACGACACAATCAAACATTATTTTTGTATTTATTTTTTTATTTCATGTCTACATTACAATACATAACTTGAAAGAAAAGGAGCAGAGAGAAGAATATATCTGATATTTTCTGCCCCTTTTTAATCAAAAATATTTACTTTTCACATTCTGTTTGACAAAAATATTTACTTTTCACATTGTCTGACAAAAATATTTACTTTTCACATTCTATTTGACAAAAATATTTACTTTTCACATTCTGTTTAACAAAATTATTTACTTTTCATATTCTATTTGACAAAAATGTTTACTTTTTTTTAATTATACAACCTGCCCTAAATGTCACACTCAGGTAACTTTTTCAGAACTTGAATCTAGATATTCCAAGCTATACATAATAAATGAATACACATAGACTCTTACCTGAAGCTTAACCTTGACTCCATCAATGTTCATTACTTTATTCTGAAAAACACAGTATGAAAATTTAGGTGAAAGAACCAAAAAGCTGTCTTAACATTCGAACAGACTTTGTGCACACTTATATTACATAAACACTGGTTATATAATGCCAAATGGTGCATGCTGGGTTTAGTAGTTCAGAAAGCTCAGTGTACACAGGCGGATGATTACAGGATAAAGACTACAAAAACTACGCTGAAGAATGAATTGAAAATCAGTAGATATGAAAAAAATAAGCTTTTTTTAAGTAATTTTGTGAGTCCAGATCTCTTGCTTTTGGGAGGCACTGACAGAAGCAAATGAATCACAGTTGATGTGTGTATCTGCCCCACGGCCCATGGCTCCAGTCTCATTGATCAACACCTTCTCCTCTTACAACCTTAGATAGATAACTTCCACCTCAGACAGGAAAAGCCAAATGAGTGTCCAGTTATGTGATCACACTTTGCTTTCAATAGTCCACATTTTTTAAGAACATCATTTCATCAGTGGTTTTGGGCTGCTCACATCTTTCTGTCTCTTCATAGTAATCCCAGACAGACTCTGTGATATTGAGATCAGGTTTGTGGAGCTAAATCAGGTGAAGATAGTTACCAACTTAAAGCCAAGGCAATGGGTTTCACAGTAAGTAAACATCCACACCACTTATTTATACATTTAATTATATCGTTTTGAAAGTATTGCTACATTTGCAGAGTACCTGTATTCGTTTTACACAAACACATGGCACGTGCATAAATGAAGTAGTGATTCTTAGGTGTAAAAATAGACAAAGCTCATTAAGTTGTTTTTTCCTGTGACACACGTGCAGAACTCTTCACTCAGAATAAGAGTCACATCGGTGGGTGCCATAGCAATCCTTTCTGATTTTCTCTTGTCAGGCACTTGTGACTGTGATTACCTGTGCCTCAACGGAGACAGGAGATGTTACAAGATGGTGATGTTCTGGCTTAGAACAGATAGTTGCTTGATTTAACTCCTCCAGTCACAAAGGGAAAAAACTCATCCATATTCACATTCAGGGGAGTGCAGAGTTGGGATTTTGCCCAAATATAAAGCTATTAATAATTGCTGAAGGATTTATAAATATTTATCAATCCAGAAAATGGGTTCATCATAATATTATACCTCAGATTTTGCGAAGTTTAGATGAATTGCTCATCGTTATTATGCTTGCATTCCTTGCAAACAAAAAAGTAGAAAAAAAAAACCTTTTGGCACCTTTATTATTACCAAAGCTCAATGTTAATATGCATATTCTCCAGACCTTAAGACGAATTGTCAATAGTTAAAACAAACAAATAAACAATCAAATACACAAAAAGCATTATCTTCCTGCTTGAGATGTATATGACCTTCACATCCGTTCCCCAGTGAGACATGAATGTGAAGATACAGTCAGTATGAATTGCCCAAGAGCAGGTAACATGGTTTATAAATGACAGATATAAAGCCTTCAGAGTCATGTGTGAGGTGATAAAACATTAATGGCTCAAGCAGAGGCCCAGATAAATAAGCATCACGGCTACCATCAGTCCACTGAGTACGAGACAGAAAATAAAAATACTGCCATGAAGGGGTTTGTGTATGGTCAAACCCAAAATGTACAATCTTTCACACGCATAGGTCTTAACCCAGAAAGTCAGTACATGCCATTTTAAAATCTGATATTACCATATTAAAGGGGATGCAATAATTCACATGCGGACACTCAGTTTTATTGTCTCATCTTCAACCTACAGCAAATATACTGTTTACAACCCCCTTAGACCAGGAAATATTACCTTTACGTTCTTATCAATAGGACAGCTGTTAAGAGGAAGATCTGAGTGAGCCTTTTCAGCTGCAGCCCCAGAACTGTGGAATGAGCTGCCTTTGCACGTTAGACAGGCCTCCTCTGTACCTGTATCATGTTTTAAAACCCACTTGTTTTCAGTGGCTTTTAACATTATGAGATGTTGACTTTATCATCTGATTGTATTTTACCAGCTTTGATTTGATCTATTTTAGCTGTATGTCTGTGTGTCTGACCACATATTCGGTGACTTGAGTTTGAACCACATTTATAGTCCGCATACCAGAATCACTTTTACAATTGCCTTTGGATGGACCAGTTATTGGAGACAGCACACTAGATCAGCCTGCAGCAGACAAACAACACCTGCTCAGTGAATGGTGAATGACTTTTTGTTTGCTGAATTTGCAAAGTTAGCTGGTGGCTATAACTCATGTGCTATTAAATGAATCCCTCCAGCAGGACTCGCCGAGTCAATCTGCAAAACAATATAAAAATCATATTTCTTTAACATTAATTTCTGATTATATAATTCAGATATGGGCCAGACTGCACTTCTTCCATTAACTTTCGGACAATGGAGGGTATAACCCAAAAAAAGTTGGCCTTAGGGTCTCTAATGTTGACAATACCAATGGTGCAAAAATGATACAAATAGGCAGCAGTAGTGGCTTTTTAACCACTTATATCAACTAAAACATTTACTGACACATGAGGTTGGCGTGTGTTTGGCATCTCCCGCAGGTGCAGTGGAAGGGGCCAAAATTTTTGCTCCTAAGACTGAATGAATATGGTAAAAAGAGGTGTACACATGCAAAACACAAGGAGACAATGCAGATGAGGTGCTTTAGCGAGTGTTATAGAGCCTCATATTGCGTCTTGTTTCTTGTGCAAAGATGGGGCATAGAAAACAAAATACATGGCTTTATAAGTGATTTGTAAACATACATGAACTGCTCAGTTGATTTGAACTTTGAACCTTTTGATGTCTCCATTCACTCCTTATTTTATTTATTTATTAATTTGTTTGTTTGTTTGTTTGTTTGTTTGTTTGTTTGTTTGTTTGATAGGGACAAGTATGTTTCATGAATCATGTCACACACTACAACATCTCAGCCAGGGCTAATTCTCAATGCCGGTCCCTAGTTAGGCTATTACACAGAACAGAAGTGACTATACACAATGCATGCACAGTATAAATTAAACACATCAACATCAGGTCAGCTAGATCATGAATGTTCACATGTCTGACCTCTCAATAAAAATAATTTAGGTCTATGTTTAAAAAGGACCCAGTTTGACTCTCCCTTCAGTTCTGCAGGTAAAATATTCAATGTTTTGGTGCCTTGTGCAGTGAAAGCTACATCTGATCTCTCCTTAAAAGAGCTTTTATAAGTTTGTCCAACACATCTCATCACGTGACAAGAGTCATTAGGTCCATATTCTGGTGCAGCTCAAACTTTGATGCAATCTCACAAGCTAATTTAAACGCTTTATCTTGCCTCCACGTGCACATATCACTTCTTTATGAAAAAGTTCTTGACGTGATACAACACTTGTCAATGAAGTTGCAGTCTCTATATCAGACAGTTCTCTGTCTCTTATTCATCCATCCACCCATCCATCTGTGAGGCTCCTCAGAGACTAGGGACTGTTGCCAACAGCCTTGTCATGGTACAAAGAATTTTGTTTATGAATGCGTCTCGATAGTGTTTATAATTTCTGTGCGTAATTTTTTTATTTTTGCACTTTCAGACGCAGCATGCCCACTAATAATGGGTGCAATCATTCTAACTGCTCACGCTAAATAGCACCTCTCTGGCCCTAACAATGCAAATTATTATTGCTTTGGTTTGGCCATGCTGCGTAATAATTTAGCTGCAACTCCTGAAATCTGTCTATACTGATGTTAAGTTGAGAACCTGATCTTGTATGCCTGTATAGCAGCTCTTTCTCCAGAAGCACATCATGACAAATACATTATTCAGTTATGTGCTATAGGCTTACTGCTCTGAAGCATGTCTTATCAACACTTCTACTGTTGTACAAATTAAAAAGGTTAAACAACAGGATTTTCTATGTTTACAATATACCCCAAGCACTGCTAAAAACACTACTATATCTTGACTACCATATGCTTTATTTTATTACAATTTGTTTCTTTCGACAGCTGGCAAATATTTCCTTGTCATTAAAACAAAAACAACAATCATGAAAGCTGGATTAATACAATTCATACATACAGGAAACTACATTTCAATGTGCAACATGCAAAACATGCTATGCTAACTAGCCATTGCTAAGCGCAAATGTGTTATCTTGATATTCCTCAGACAGTGTAGCCAGCCACTATACCATTTAGACCCCTAACAATTTACTTCTCGCCCACTTTCACGCTTGCATGTTTAAATATTCATGGGCCTCCTCAGGGCTTGCTTTTAGATCCCTCTGACATTAGGGCAGCAGGTGGCAAAGCTGCTATTAATTACAACAAACACATCCTCCAAGGCTCAACTCACACACACACACACACACACACACCCGCACACACACACACACACACACACATACACACACATACACACACAACAGACAAGACTCAAAAGTTGTATTTTCACACACACATTATTAAAACTAAGACATTTAATTAGAAAAGTGAATAGATAGCCATAGACAATAACATAATGCATGATAAAACATTACAGTGCCACCCTAATGCTAAAATCATTCAATATCAAGCTTGTAAAATGTACTGATACTTGAATACTGGAATACATTTGGACCCACTCTCTGTTGCCCTAAAAGCCATGACGGGGGTACAAAGAACATGAAGTAAGATCACCAGCAAACATAGCATCAAAGACATGAAGAAGCCTCCATCACTGTCTTGTGTGATCGTGTAAAAGGGACTGAGCTTTCAATTCTGTAATATAAAAAGAACTGACACATTTTGACAAGGGCTCCTTTGAGACCTTGTGATCTATGGTAAATACTATGTGCACTGTGGAGTAATCACTACATTGCTTGACAAGAGGTTGAGAGGTTGAACCCAATACAGCTTTTATTTCAAGAATGTGAATGTGCGGAGAAAATGATAGGGGAAAAAACAGCACAATCAAGTCATGTTTATAGTGAATACAAAACAAATAGGCGTTGTGATGATAGCTTTATGTTGACTGACTGAGGTAACTGCTATAGTGTAGATTCAGGACACACTCAAAAGTCACCAGAAGTGCGTGCAATTGAGGAGACTGGTGACTGTTATACAACTGGTGATAAACTGAATGTTATCTGTTTTACAAAGCAAAGGAGACAATGAAGTGAGATGGAAAGAAAACATCAGTTCATTAACAGCTTCTACATCTGTGAGCTTGGGCTTTGAGAGTGAGATCTTACCATATGTGTACAGAGGATGGAGAAAACACTGGTATCTAACTTTATAGCAAACAAACAGGGATCCTTATCTGAACCAAATACTGACCCTCAAGAAACATATACTCTGCCTTGAAATAAACCTACCAATCATATCAGTGACACAATGACACCAATGTTAATGTTCATCTGGGGGTTAAGCCCATGTTTGTAGTTCATATCTTGAAGGTCTGGAAAACATATATTATTTGTCACAACAAGTCACCTTTGATAAATGTGCAATCAAATGATGTTTAGAAATCTATACTGTATAATTCACATAAGAATAACTTTGCTAATGCTATACCATAGTCTCATCCCACATTTAACTATAAATACCTTATATGAAGTGTGCCCCCGTGCAGCTTTGTCAATACTAAGATACAAAATGAGATACAATGCTTCTTCAGTTAGTAATGACAAAACTATTCAACCAACATGGTGATAAAATGGTCAAGGGTCATTGAGGGTCATTGAGGGTCATTGCAGAGAGAGCTGTATTATTGTACAAGGAGGTATGTCTCTTAACCTGTCACAGTATTTTATGAAGCTCTTCCAGGTTTAGAGCTGTCAGTAAATCGTATGTCACAAACAGCAGTGAAAATATTTTTATCTGGATCAACGGGATGAGGAAAAACATGATGTCTTTTCTATAGAGAGACATAGAGAGACATAGAGAGACATAGAGACACATTTCACCAGATGTCATTATATCATTTCATATTTTCAAGGATGTGAAGAATTATTTTCATGTATATATTGAGATGTATCAAGAACCCATGAATTTCTATGAGAGCAAAATAACTGTGGGTGTCTCAATGTTGTTGAGACGTGACAGTTGAAAAATAAATGGTAGATGCTTGCTGCTGAGAGAAAGCCTTTTTATAGACTCTATTTTTTCCTTTAAGTGATTTTCTAAAAGTCATGATTATTTTTCAGACATTTAATCTGAATCAAGAAGATAGAAACCTCTTAATGTAGATCAATATTGTTTTAAAATTCCTCTGAGTTCTCTCCCAGTAGAGAGCAGTAAAATCAAGTTGACAGTGACAAAAGGTTACATTTAAAAGATAAAATTGAATATTTAAGCAAGAATCTGAGACTGCAGAATCAACTTTGAGTCTCTTCTGGTTGGTGAAGGACAGACTGACAGAGGAGGTCAGACCTGATTCTGCTGGACTAATATATTTTCTCTCCGCAAAACAGAGAGCAAAGAAATGTAGGCTCTGAAAAGGTAAGGAGAGAAGGTTAGCTGCAGCGAGACAGAATACACGTGTGAGTGAAGTGTAAGTAAGGTTAGGCAAGGAGGCAAGGAGGCAAGGAGGCAAACACAGGGTAATATTTAAAGTACATAGGAACAACACTCCAATGAGAAATGCATGGATTCAGTGAAAGATGATGAAAATGACTCACTGTGGCAAACCCCTTAAAACAAACAGCTGAAAGGGAAAGAAAGGGGAAATTCAGGAAAAATATATAATTAAGTATTCTGGTATTTAAACACTGACAAAGACTGATTCAGGAGTGGAACCACCGAGAGAAAGATCAGCACCATGGACAGTGACACCCATGTGTTTAGCCTGGATTCTTTTCCTCTAAATATATTTATCTTAGTTATCTGACTTGAACTGATATATCATCATCTACATTCATTTTTAATTCAAGGGGGCACGTGGGAAACTAATCAAATTCATAAGCAAAGCAGAATTCATTTATACCAAGAATATGAAAGTGTCATATTTACAATCATGGAGACAAAGCAAACATCTAGACTATTGTTAGATGCCTTGCAATAAACCACCAGTCACCATGATGAAGAATTATTCATATTGGTGTGCCACCTATAAAATATTAAGTCAATATGAAAAGAGCAGAGTAAGCACTGGGCTTTATGAGTTTCCACTTTTCTCTCCATTAGCTATAAACGCTAGCTAGGCTTAATTTTTACAAAGATGCTACATCAGGAAATAAATCAATTGTTGATCCACCCACAGCCTCATTACCCCCACACAGGAGACTGCACAGTGGTGTGTGGCACAGTCTATGTAAATACAGATCACGTCATAATACTAGAAGTATTATAAATGTGGGACATGTTTAAATGCAGTTAGAGACATATGAACTCATCTGCCACAATGGCCATTTAGCAAAAAAACGTGTCAAGCCCTGAATATAATGTTTACTCGATGTCTTGATATATATCATTGAGAGAGGAGACTCTGGAGCTCTGTAATGATAAGGACTATTTGCCCTGATAATATATTAATTTATCTTCTTTACCTTATTCCTGTTAGGGGTCATGGGTAGCTGGAGCCTACCCCAGCAACTATGGACCTTAGGCGGGGTACATTCTGAACAGCAGTCAAAAGAAACCGAGAGACAACCATTCACTTGAGGCTGAGTCACCAGTTCACCTCCATGTCTCTGAACAATAGGAGGAAGTCGGAGATAACACACAGTAACACCGAGAGGTCCCGCAGACACTCACAGGTGTTTGTTGGCCAGCCTGATGAACTAATCAACAACACCCTTGCTAAATGGTCTGCTACTGTGCCATCTGTATAGTAAAGGAGTTGCTGGCTGCTAGCTGAAAGTTTAGAGCAGGTGAAAGGGTCTTAATGGACATTCGGACACGCCTGACTGCAGAACCTCAGAGAAAAGACAGGCTCTTTCCAGGCAGGCTGTGAAACTGGCACCATTATTAACCAGGGAGACCAAAAAACTAAAGCATGTCAAACTAATTTAAGAAATCAATAACCAATTAGTGGAGTTCTTGTTCAGAAAACCCGTATCGCCCAAGGGTTCAAAAGACTTCACTGCATTTTAAGTGTACATGGCCCTGTTTTTGGAGATTGGCCAAAAACCACAAATGTGTTGTTTTGATGAAGTGGATCGTTCAGTTAAACTTACCCTGAAGTCAATGCCCACGGTGGAGATGAAGCTTCCAGCCAGAAATGCTCCATCTTTAAATCGGACCAGGAGACATGTTTTCCCCACACCGGAGTCTCCAACCAGCATTACCTATATAAAAGCACAAAAACAAGAATCAACTACACTCACTGGCCACTTTATTAGGTACGCCTACATGTTGACATTCATCATCAGAATTTTTAGAAATGAAGTATGGCCAGAGTTGAGATAGATTAAAGAGAATGGACCTCAAAGAAGAAAAAAAATCCAGTGAGTGCCGTAAATGACAATGTCATGTTGGTGCCAGAGGTCAGAGGAGATTGACCACATTGGCTCGACAACATCAAGATACAGTAACTCTAAGACTGTAAATGACTGGCCAGAACGTCCACACCAGGGCCACTTTATTATTACCAACAAAAATCATCCAGGCACATACATAGTGAATGTTTTCTGGATAACTATGAAGCTATGTGCAAACAAACACAGAAATAGAAACACATTTTACCCCTGACTGTAAAAAGGCCATGCCTCTGTCTGTCTATAATGAGGTTAAAGCGTTGATGTGATTAATATGATGAGGTTAGCTGTGGGACTGTGGCCCTGAAATCCCGAGGGACTAGACAGAGAGGAAGCATATAAAAGACTGAAGAAGAAGATGCTATGTCGATGATATTCATGTAAAAAATACATCTTTTTAAGTCGATATTAAGATTGTGGTATTAAAATTTACTTGGCTACATTAGACCTTGAAACTGTGCACAGCATCAGGAAACAAGCAAACAAACTACAGATGTCTAAAGTCAGTTTATTTATGTCTATTGGGATTATCCACATTGAAAACATGAGCCTGTCCTTGTGTTGTTGAATTCATCAGGCAAAGCTAACAACAATATTCTAAGTGCAGATGATGTGTTTGCTGGTCGTTGAAAAGCCCCGTGAACCTTTATCGATTATTGACACAGCTGGTGTCAGGGGCTCAATGCTGTTTGGAAAATAAATGTGGTTGTAAAATTCAACACACTTAAAAGAATACAATTTAATAGCCAAATAACAAACGTTTATCTATAATCTATAACCAAATAGCAAGAGGTTTACCTTGAAAGCAATGTCGTAAAACTCGCTGCTGTTGCTGATGGAGGGTCTGCTGGGATGGACCACCCCGTTTATGGGCACAATTCCCGGGCTACTCTTTGCGGTTTTCCCGGTTCCTTTCCCGCTGTTAGCCCCAGCTTTGCCTTTGACGGTCTTCTTGCGAGACATTGCACAAAATACAAGAAAACGAGCACGTCTAAAGTATTTTACGCGCGCGCAAAACAAAGAAATAAAGAAACCACAAACAAAAAAAGTACAGTAACTGAGAGAGTTCAATCAGATTTCCATTTATTTACGAGCTGAAACATGCTCATGGGTTAAATTACTACTGAAACTGTGCAGGAAAAGAAAACGCTTCCGCTCCTCTCACCGCTTCTTCTTCCACGCACTGCTCTTCAGGACTGGCGCGTGGCCACTGCTGCCACGATCAGCTGGGATTTCTCATCTTTAGTGGGACAAAGGGGGCGCTGCACTGAAAACCTTTCTATTCATTCACTTCACAGCAAGATTTCACATTGCATTATTACGAGTTAGCTGCCACATTTATTTGCAGGGTTTATTCATCAGGAATATTATTATTATTTTTTTTACATGGTGCTAAAAACATGACCCATTTCTGAGAATAAAATGTAGGACTATGAAAATGTAATAATGTGTAATAATAGTGCATGGAAATACATAAGCAGATATGGGTTCAATAAATAGGCTACAATACAACCACCTGTGGAATAACTTAAATGTAATTTCAAAAATACACCACAAGAGGGAGACAAATGAATATATATTTTTTAAAAAGTCGAACACGCCACAGTAAGTCTGTGCTTTGTAGACTGCTTCATTGCTTCCCTTAAGTCACTGACTGGACTTTTTGTAACATCGTTCAATTTTATTAATTTTTAAACACATATTTAGACATTCTGTGTTAACGGCTGACTGCCCTACAAATGGAGCACCTAGAACATAAGCTTTCTATTAATGGTATTTCAAAGCATATACATATTATTTTATTTTAACTCTTGTTGGTTGTAATCTGAGGAGAGGTCAAATAAATGATTTCTAAATAATTTAACAAAAGTCATATGTTTGCCAATAATACATTCTCTCAATGCACCAGAGTCCACATATTGGACATATTTGTGACAAAGAACAGCAGCACTTTCTGATTACATTCAAATCCTCTGTGGCCAGGGAGGACACGCTGTTGTTTCTCCTTTTTGTTATAAAATATTGTATGGATATTGTGTCTGATTCAAGAGCTTTTGTGTTCATGTGCCAAACTGTCCAACTTTATTACAGTGTGTTTGAAGATCCAAGCCCAGAGCCCCATTTACTCTCACTACAGGAGACCGAAGTGAACCTGTGTGAACTTTAGCCTCTGGACTGTGACCCATGACTAACAGAAGACATTCATATTCAAGCTGGGAACAGTCCCCAACAACTGTACAGAAACGAATTGAACTTAGTGAGTGCAGACCTCGTAAAGATGTAGTGGCCAGACCTGCATTTTTATATTCTAGTTCAAGGGTAAATGCTTCATCAATTTGAAATGAATTAAGGATATAGCCTTGAATATGAATTACAATATAACTACTTTTATTAGCCCCTACTGTACAGCTTGCATGTGCTGGGATCAGTTCAGTTGTAAACACATGGACAGCTCAGGTCACTTTCTCTAAAAGTGCTGTCGGTCAGCACTTTTCCACCCTCCACCTGACCAAGCACAGAGCAAACGTATACATTATATTTTAAGTATAACCGACCATACACTCCTCTCATCGATGTGGACGACTTTTCTTGACAGCTGAGATTCGTTCTGCCTCCCGGAGCAGCTGCCTGGTGTGACAACAGCTGGTCATTTTGGAGGGAACATGGAGGCAGATAGATGGGGTCACCGGCGTTGTCCAAATGAGTTAAATATGCCCCACAAGTGTCCAATACATGACCAAGGACATAGCATCTTGTGTGTGTAGCATGTGTTTGTCTTTCTGAAGATGTCTTGAAGAGTGCCATCACGTTAGGAGCTCACTGAATGAATCTAATAAAGCTAATGGACATTTTTATGGTTAAACTAACAAAGTATTCATTGGATTACAACTGTCTCAGAAACGGACTCAGCTGTCGAGAAGGCATCAAGCTATCACGTTAATTAGATGATAATGAGGTCTCTTATTCCTGTGTGCAAGTATGTAGAGCTTCTAATGAGCGTGCATTTGAACTGGAGCCAGTACAATACTTAAATATATTTTATGTCAAAAGATTATTGTCACAGTTAATTGTAGTGATTAAGGTAGCTTTGTAGTGAGTGAAATTGGTCACCACTGACAAAATGGGTATGCTTCTTGTTATCGCCACATAATCACAGGGCTCCTAAATATTCTCCTAACACATTTGGACAATGAGAAGAAGCTTGAGTACAGGAAAGAACCCACAGTAACACAAGGAAGACAACATCACATTGTAACTTCTGCTATTGGAAAAGAGCAAGATTTATTTCACATGAACTGCCCATCGCATCCAACAGCCCACTTGTTGCGCCATCACACTGTATATTAAATGCATAACGTAAAAAAAAAATATTGATGCAAAAGGAGTAGGCTTGACGTGTGCCTGCGCTCGGGTTGCAATCATAACTGAATGTTTGCTGCTTGTATGGTCTCAGAGGTCACTCTCTAAGCACTGTAGGGTCAGAGCACTTGCGGCCGCACCCATGGGCCAGGCATTTGTCAGTTTACCGAGGGTCAGGTGCCCCGAACGCGGGCTGGGTGGCGTGCAGCAGCCTGGCCATCGCTCAACCACACTCAGAGCAACTGTTGATCTGTTGGCTGCTCCCTGCCTCAGCTGCCCAGGCCTGGAGAGGGGAGGGGTGGGGGGGCTGGGGGGCATCCTGCCAGCCTTCACCCCTGTGCGTCAAGACTTGGCAAGAACAGCTCTCCGTGCACTGGGACTGCCTGGCACTTATTCCTTCATGAGGAATTTTAAATGAGATGAACAGTGTGTGTTGGTGACAGGGGAAACTTCCAGAAGTCAGACAGAACTTGCTGCTAGTTCGGTAAAACAGTTGGTATAAATGTATTTGTGGGATATGCATACATTATATACATACAATACACGTAGACCTGCACAGGACTTTCTTTGAGACTCTTTATGCCCAGACAGAAAGACATAGAATAAATAATAACATTAACTATTGCATGGTTGTAGCCTTTATGGGACATTTTGAATTATTTTTATCCCAAGATGAATTGTGTTTGTATATGTTATTAACTAGTATTATTATTATTCATATTAATTTCTCAGAATTCAGTCAAAAGAAGACACAGAAAATTAGCTCTTTTCCAAATACGTCATTGCATCACGAAGTATTTGCTTGTAGTTTGATACAGTCCTAATAATTTATATTTTATTGTGCTTTAACCCAGCAGGAGCGCTATACCACTGAGTTATTAAAAGCCACAGCAGGATTTAATTCATGATGTAAAATAATACGTTCGACCGTTCCCTATGGGCCTTGTTAAAGATCAACACTGAGATAATACCATACCTGCCACCAGAGGCCCATATTTAGCATTTTTTTATTGCATATAAGTGATTCATTTAGCTTGAGTTTGAATCTGTTAAGTGGTTTCTTGCACTAAAAGCACAAGAGCATAGTAAATGGGTCATTCAAAACTGTGTGCTGTCATAAATTCACACTAATCTCGGGTGCTTCCTGAAATGATATTCTCTAGATTTATTACCTCACACATGCTGTAGCTGTCAAAGGATTCTCTGACAGGGCACTTTTTTTTCTGCAAGAGATCATATGGCAATACAAGGAAGAAAATTGTGCTGAACTTCAACTTCAACCATAGTTAACTGAGGGAATATTTTAATGTGAACCAAGAGAGACTTCTTTTCAAGCAACTAATGTGTTTCTGTGTGTAGCTCATTAAATCGTTTACTATAGATGATTCTATATGTGGAAGGGCCATAAAATGAGTTTGATCAGAACATATTTGGTCACCATAGTAACAATAATATATAACATTTCCATATATATGTTGCTGTTATTTTAAAATTCAATTTGCAAATGGAAAGTCAGGAGTCAAAAGGTTGGTGCAAGTTTTAATACAGCTTTAATATTTGTCTTATTTACAGCCTATATATTGTAATTACAAAATAGTGAAATCAAACTGAAATCAAATTATTCATAATTATATCGTCGCACTGTGGAAAAAGTGATCCAATTTTGTCCTTAGCTTGAGATGAGCTGCTCTTCGGTCTGTGGCACAGTGTTCTCAGACTTTATACTGGACTTTATGCAGCCATTGGTTTTCACAAATAGGGTAAATGTTTAAAAAGTTCCAGATAAGACATGACTCACTGTCCTTGTTTCCACTGGGACCAGCGGTGGGCAGCACTACACATCTCAGACAATATAAAAGACACACTAAAACACACCATCAAACGCGCTGCAGCAGGGAGTGGGCACACGCAGCACCAACTGGAGGGGCCTGTGGCGAGCGGGGAAAGGTGTGAGCTGGGAAAGTGGTGTGTGTGGGTTGAGTGTGAATGTGTGTGTTTGTGTGTGTGTTTGCGTGTGTGTTTGCGTGTATTTGTGGAGCTTTTTTGCAGTTGTGACAGCTGGGATGAAGGAGTGGAGGCGGCGTGTGTGATTGGAGGAGGTGCCAACGAGCAAGTGTCCCTTTATTTTCATCACTATCTCACCAACACTATAGAGGGTCCATGTGTGTGTGGACAGTATGTACATCTGTGTTTGTGCCTGTTAATATCAGCCTTTAATGTATCTAAAACATGTTTTATATAGGTGCAATATTGGGCACCAGTCGTAGGCATGTTTACTGAAAACATTTGTGCTAAACGGTTGGTAATGACTTTTGGAGGATAGACTTATTTAGCATAAATCACATTAACAGTGACTTGATATGCAGTACATATTTATAATGGGATCTTGGGTAAATCTATAGGATATGCATATAGGATAATTTATTTCCTTCTGCTTAGGTTTCTTATCCCATCGACTATGGGCCTGAGGCAGGGTGCATACTGACCAACATGTATACCACACAATCATTTAAAATATAATCACTTTTGGATTTACCAGTTCACATTGGCCTATATGTGGACACACATACGCTGCAGAGATGATACTTTGCCTAATATCCATAATACCATTTTCTACACATCGTGGAGGCTAGAATTTAAATGAATATTCTCAATTGCTATCTCTACTTCTGTACAGCACAAAGCTCTTAAACGTTACACTCCTATTGTTCCTCGAGGCCTATGTCATTGTTTGTTCAAATATTCTTGACAGGTGCGGTTGTGCAACTGATTCTTGCAGCCCACTTTTCATTGATACAAGCTATTCATAAACAATCACACATTTCCAGTGATAGTCCACAGTGCTGGGCGTGTTAAAACTCTCTGTCTCGAGCAATCTCTGCGCATTATCCACCAGAACGACAAGCCTGCGGTTTTGATGTAATTTATTATCACTTTGTATGAAATGAAATAAAGTCCTGTGGTGGGCAGTTTGTTTATGGTGGATTGTAAGGCTATGTGTTTATAGGCTACTTTTGCATTGAGTTGGTGAGGTCACTTTGCGCGCCTCTGTAAGTGTCCCATGGCTGACACAGTAGACGCAGGCGGTGATGAGGTCATTCAGCAGGCAGGATTAAGCCCGTGACAACTGGCGCTGCGGCCACTGTCAGAGCGGACCCGGGCAGTTGTGCAGCGGGCACGGTGCTCCCAGCTCTGCGCACGCATTAGCGCACTGTTGTTTTTTCATTAGCTGGTACTGGCCCACAGCGCGGCGCGGCTTGCCAAGGCCCAGTGTGTGAACCCGCAGTTGTTGTGAGGGTTTAGGGACCTTCTCTACTTATTCTCTCTATGCTCTTTCTGTGGTCACACTTTGCTGCCGCCATCTCAAAAGATCAGGTTACTCGACAAACACTCGTTAACACAATTAGGCAAAGCAAACTTTTGCACTTTGATGTGGTGTGCATGGTAAGGTCAGGATTATCTAAAGGACAGGTGTCACTGTTAAAAAATTCAGAAGAACATAATGCTGGGGACCACATACCAATGAAACCAAGTGAAAGTGGTCCATAGGCCTTGTATAGCCTTCAAAATGGTACATGGTAAAAATGGACATATATAAATTAAATTCAATGTAAAAAAAAGAGTGCAATTCTGTATTTAAGATGTGTGACTCAATAAAAAGAAAAATCATTAAAGATATAACATCTGTTCAAAACATTAGGCCCAGCACGGCTCTTAATTACACACACACACACACACACACACACACACACACACACACTGAGACAGCAACTTGAGTAAATATTTGTTGCTTAGGCCTATCTATGCATATAAACTTCTGTTGGAGCTATGTCTGCAACGACAGCAACAATCTGGACAGTGAAAATGTGCTAGTGTATGTCCTTTCCCACTAGGTGGCACTGCAGTCGCATAGGCGTAAAACTGAGACAACCAGAACACCTGTGGGATTATGACAACCCACTTTCACTATAATCCACCAAACAAGGTCGATATTACTTACCTACATAGATTTAAATAGAACTAATATAATTACCCTCATGCATTGCTAAAGTACCGAGAATGTCTAACATGTATGTTTTTATGAGAAGAAAGGCAACAAAAGACTGGTAAAACTGGAGAGGGGCTAATATAAACTACAAAGATCTAAAATTGTATATGTACATTATCTAATTTGTTTTGATTAGTGTGAATGGTAAAAGGTCAATGAACTAAATTGTGTCTATTGAGGAGCGCCTCTTAACCTTTGACCTTTGTGTTTGTTCAATGTCTTTTGCTACAGCGGAAAGAACAACAAAAGCGTTTGATCTAAGTCTTCTCTTTGCGTCTGGAAGTCCCCTTCTTCACATCCATAACCACCACCAAATGTTGTAATTCCTTATGCATGTACATCATTTAAGAGGAGACTAAACCCAGAAGCCTGACCCTGGGAATTCTCCACCACATTAGACGACTGCCATGTTCAACGTGATAGTACGTCCAATGAAATAACGTTAAGACAAACAAAGAAGTGCCAGAAACAAAAAAACAATCAATCACAACCTTTCTTGGCCCCTGAGCATAATCAACAAGGATTAGTGACACTGCGGTTTCACCACGTCCGTAGTGTTTATTTCATCTCACAAGAGCGCAGACAGAGGAAAGAAATAAATGGATGACAAAAAGGATAAAGTGGGTGTTGAGATGAGAAGAACAAAATAAAGAGATGGACGATGGGGAAAAGAGAGCACAATCTGGAATCAATATTAGTTTTTCTTGTTGTAGTGGAGGACAACAGACCGCATCCTTCCTTCCTTCGAGGCAATGTGGGGACAGGAAGGACCGCCTGGGAAGGTCACTTATTGGCAGCAGCTCACTTCCTGTCAGGGGTCTCCGGGGATCAGGGCATAAATACGTCCGGGTCACAGGACGAGACACCTGTCTGAGATTTCCCTGGAGTGGGGCTCAATAGCTGCCATGTGAGGGATATAGAGGGCGAAATGGTGGGTGAGGTGCTGTTTCGTTGAATCTGTTTTCTGTCCTTGTATCATGTGCATTTTTGATAAGCGGTCATAGTGATGTAGTTTAATTTCCCTTGTATGATATAAATTTACCCTGATACCCGTGACAAAATTTGACAGCTTTTATAAAACATGTCACCCACCAGTACGACCCCTGAGAACTACCACTCTGTATTTCATATTTTATTGTATTTTTAATTTTACTTTTGAGTTGTCTATTTGCCAAGATGACTTTGCAAAATAAATCCGTGAAATACGAACGAAGGGGTTCCCGTTGAAACACACACACTTCTTACACTTCTTCATAATTTAGCGACATATCATAACACAATTTTTTTGGTCATATCACCAAGCCCTACAACAGAAAAGTCCAGGTGGCATCATTTTGTGTTTTTTTACCACAAAGTGAAGCAGACAAATGAGTCGGGGTGAAGTACATCAACTGGAAACTGTCCAACGCATCCATCTGACAAATGCAGGAAGAAGAAGATTTGTTAAGTTGTTAGTTGCTCCTTGCTAACTGCCATTTTAACAAAGACAAATCAGTTGGTCTGTGAAGGCTTGGCAGTGTGGCGATCTGGCATCACTCACAATGTGTGTGTTTGGCAATATAAGCTGGGCTCCTGTACGTAGTTTGTATGTTAGAATAGAAGCAGGTTGGTGTTTTTGGCACCACGTATCTCCTCTTCAGATTTTGATCAAGTCATTTCTCACCAAGCAACATGTACTGTAAGGCCTACACAACAGACTGGTGAAATGGGAACATAGACTGTACATAACAATGGCTATAGTGGCAGTATCTTAACTGTGTCGCACATCCAAAATGGTGTAAATGCCATCTGCTGGCTGGTTGCAGTAAACATTATAAATGGTGGTCAGTTTTAGAAAAAGTTGATTTAAACCATCCACTACATAACAACTTAACAATAGATATTAAACCATAAAGCTAATGGTCAAATTGCTGTAAGCAAAAAAGAAGCTGGCCTGTGGCAGACTCACAAAGTTGTTTCAGCCTCATTTCGCTGTGGGCCTCCACCCACCAAAGACACCCATGAACCATTCATACAATGTCAAGGGGAATGAAGACACAGTTTGTGTCTCAACATCAATGCTAAAGAATCACCCCTAATATATAAATGCATAGGTGTACAGGGCATTTCCACGGTGGAGAGTGGGTACAGTAAAATGGCAAAATAATACTTCAACCAAAACTCTGTGACGCTCGTGGTAAGAAAAGTGGACTAACTTTGCCACTGTGACGAACAGTGGGGCGGACCTGGGACAGCTGAGATTATTTGTACGACAGTGTTTGAGTTCATGCCAAGCCGACCAGAAAGCACTGGCAATTTCCTTGAGATGCAGAGTTGACCGCGGTCCCCGGGGACAGCCCAAATAAACCTCAGATGTTCAGCAGGATCTGTCTCTCCCCCGCTCCCGTCCGATCTACCTCCTCCAAGTGCACAACACATGGAAGTTGGGAATAAAAGGAGAGTACGGGAGGGGGGCAGCCAGGGGAAAGAGGAGCTTTCTGCTGCTTCACTTTATTTTGTCATTGTAATCAGCTCTGGGGAGGTTTGTCAATGTCCAAAACAATTACAAATTGTTTCATGATGCAGCCAAAGGTCAGCAGTTCAGATCTAAAAGCACATTTGGAATCCGGCAAGTGTACTTATTGCATTATTTGACCTTGAATTTATATCTATTTAATAAATGGTCTCTTTAAGGCCCTCTCTCCCCCTCATGCCCCATTTTTGCACCTAGCTACCTGGAAAGAACTTGTATATCTCACAGCATCTAAACGGAAATATTTTTTTGTTTTTAACTCATGATAAAAGAAAGCTTTGTGCTCTAAGTCACCGTTGATTTGATGATCATTTTCTCATTTTCTGTCACGCCCCGCATTTAACCACAATGTGTGCTCTTTGAGGAGTCAGGAAGCCCACGACAAACACCTCTCGGTCGAGGGTCCCCTGGTCCCCGTAAAAACACCCTGTCCTGTATAAACAAACACCTAGGCAACCTGGGCGTCTACCTGTTTTTCACCTCGTCCAATAAGTCTAACTGACCCGCTGCAAAAGAGTGACTGCACCTTACAAGATAGAAGCACATTCTCAATAGTGATTTTTTTTATACATTCTGTTTAACTGCGTAGAAAGCTGTAGTTTACAAAATAACACACATAAAACCATCTTTAAGAAGCATCCGTTCACATGTTCACCATATTATCAGATGAAGCCAAATGGGTCATGTGTGCTGTCATATGTTGACTGCATGCACAGAAATAAACAGACACATTTGGTCTACTTTCACTGTGGCTAGCTAATCTACATGTCATATCATCATTGTATTAGGCTGGAGATAAGTGTGGTAACAGCAATTCTTATGGTGCGTTCCAGTTGTATTTGAGTTTCTACGTTGTAGAAATCAATTGAAATGGCCCTTGATGTTGAAATTCCAACTCGGACAACCCCAAGATGAAGAATCCAACATGGGGGCGCCCTATTTGATAAAAAATTGGAAAATATAATTAGTGTAGGGGCGGCAGTGGTGCAGTGGGGTAGGCGCTCGCCCCTCGACCAGAGGGTTGGTGGTTCGAGCCCCCGTCCGAGCGCACACTGTCGTTGTGTCCCTGGGCAAGACACTTAACCCA